>JBANCY010000907.1:0-17418 GCA_037040045.1 Phorticella flavipennis | reverse complement strand
CTAGGCTTAAGCTATTATAAACTGAGACGGTGGTGTAACTAGCCACTTGTGGCAAATATTTTGATCATAATTTAAAATATACTAGGAACTTATTATTATATGGCCTTAACAACCCTATAAGATCAAGGTCTGAAGCATATTTTTTTTTTGCCTTTTTTCCCTGAAGACCTTTTTTACGTGGGTGGATTTCATATCTTACGCCACAATCTAGTTTTTTAGGAGGGTCATGCCTATCGACATGAGTGAAACTCGAACCCACAACTCCTGTTTGGCGGTACAGTGCGCTATCCAATAGTCCACCGAGGCCCCCAAAAATGTATTCTATGAACTAATAAAAATCTTCCGGAGTTGAGAGGAAACCTTTTCTATTTGCAACGAAATCTGGATTAGAGGAATACGATAAATGCGGGAAGTGTATCAAGCATGACCACAACGCATTTTCTTGCACATCCTGAGACATTATGGGACACAGACAGAGGTATTCAGTAGAGTCAACCTAGAGTCTGTGACCCAAAAGGGATGCTTCAACACGCTACCACTAAGGATATACGTGGGCCACTAACTAACATCATTTCTCCTCCTCCTCCTCCACCCTGCGGGGGCGTGCTCACCTGTAGGCCGTGCTGCGCCAGCGCCTGCATCGGGTATTGTAGGTTGCAATTGGCGGTTGTCGTTAGCACGGAGGCTGTTCCGCTGGCATTGTTTGTGTTGCCCGTCGCCGTAACGCCGCCCCCCGTTGTACTCTGTTGTTGTTGTTGCTGTTGTTGTTGTTGTTGGTTGCCAGTTGCTGCCGCTTCTGCTGCTGCTGCGACGGCTGCAGCGGCAATGGCCGCCGAGACCTCAACATCGTTAACATTACCGCTGGAGGCAGAGTTGCCGTTCTCCTCGACGATGCTGTTCATTTTAGCGATTTTCAGCAGCACCGTTACGCTCTCCGATAAGTGCTTCAGTTTGGCGTCTTTTTCCGTTTCAATTTTGCCAGCTTGGAAGTTGAATGCGGCGGCTGAATTTAGGCTGAATCTGTAAACGGGTAAACGGTTAAACGGTTAATTTTGAATGCAATTGGCGGGTGGCAGGGGATAAAAGAGTTGGCTGACAAGTGGGGAGACGGGGTTAGTGAGTTTTGATTGTTGTTGTTGCTGAATTGGGCTGAGTTTGTAAACGGGTAAACGGTTAATCGGTTAATTCTGGATGTGGGTGAGACGAGGTGTCCGGCGGTTTGCAATGAAAGAGTTGGCGGACAAGCGGAAGGGATTAGTGAGTTTTCATTCCTGCTGAATTTGGCTTAATTCGTAAACGGGTAAACGGTTATTTTGAATGCGGTTGGAGGGTGGCACGAGGTGCGAGGCGGAGGAGTTGGCAGACAAGAGGAGAGACGGGATTAGTGAGTTTTGATTGTTGTTCTTCCGGAATTAAGCAGAATATGTAAACGGGTTAACCGTTAATCGGTTAATTTTGGATGCGGGTGGCGGGTGGCACGGGATGAAAGAGTTTGCAGACAAGTGCAGCGACGGATCAGTGAGTTTTCATTCTTGTTGTTGCTGAATTAGGCTGAATTTGTAAACGGGTAAACGGTAAATCGGTTAATTTTGAATGCGCTTGACGAGAGATATGAGACGGTTTGCAATGAAAGAGTTGGCAGACAAATGGAGAGATGGGATTTGTGAGTTTTGATTGTTGTTGTTGCTGAATTGGGCTGAGTTTGTAAACGGGTAAACGATTATTTTGGATGCGGTTGGCGGGTGGCACGAGATGCAAGAAGGGAGAAATGACAGACGAGAGGAGTGACGGAATTAGTGAGTTTTGATTGTTGTTCATGCGAAATTAAGCTGAATCTGTAAACGGGTAAACGGTTAATTCTGAATGCGGGTGGCACGAGGTGCAATGAAAGAGTTGGCAGACAAGAGAAGAGACGGATTATGGAGCTTTGTTGTTGTTGCTGAATTAGACAGAATCTGTAAACGGGTAAACGGTTTTAGTTTTGGATGCGGTTGGCGGGTGGCACGAGGTGCGCGGCGCGAGGCGGGGCAGATGACGGATTAGTAAGTTTTGATTGTTGTTTTTGTTCTTTCTGCCTGTGTTAATTGCTGAATTGTTAATTTCTACAACAACAACAAGAACACAACACACACACACACACACACGTATACGTATAGGCTGACTGTCACTGTCAGTGCTGCCGCTGCCCCCGCTGCTGCTGCTGCCCGCTGCCGCTGCTGATTTCAACTGCTGTTTGATTTGTTTTGTTTGCATGACGATGACAACGGTATAACATCAGCAGCAACAACAACAACAACAAACAACAACAACAGTTATGACCCATACCAATCCGTCGTTCGGCGGGGCTCAACTGTTGTGTGTATTTTTATGAAATGACGTCATGACGACAACAAATACAACAACAACAACAACAACAGAAAACACTTACTTTCTGATGACATCACTAAAAACGTTGCTGTTCCTGCTGCTTGTTGTTGTTGTTAGTGTTGTTGCTGTCGTTGTTGTTGTTGTTGCTCTGCTCTCTGCTTTTGCATATGTGTGCGTTGTATACACATATACATATACGCGCGCGCGTGTGTTTGTGTGCGCGCTGTGCTGGCAACTTGTTGAAAAATTCAACTGTACGCACGCTGCACACACACACACACACAACACACACGGGAGAGAGCGTGAGTGTTGAGCTCAGCTTAGGCCCAGAGAGAGCGCAGTTTTCCAAGCTGATTTTCCGCTAAACGCAACTTCTGCTTATTGTTGTTTTTGTTGGGCTTTTCTTTTGCTGTGTTTCAATATTTTGCACGCAGTTGGCAGCACGCGCACAACACACACACACACAACACAACAACACACACGAAATTTTCTTTTTTCAGTTTTTCAGTTTTTCTCAGCGTTTTTTTTTTCAGCTTTTTTCTGGCTGTTATCGTGTTGCTTACGTTAATTTTCCATAGCCCGTCTTCTGCCTGGGGCCGTTGTTGTTGTTGCTGTTGTTGTCTGTCAGCTGCTCTTTTTGGGCGCTTTTCAGGTGTGTAAAACTAACGGTTCCACAAGCACACGCGTTTCAATTCATATTCAATATTTAACTGCAATTTATTGATCAATATTTTTTGGCTTTTTTTGCGCAAAATTTATATTTTGTATTGCCCACTCGCTCGCTCGCTCGCGTTGCCTGACTGCCTCGGTTACACACGCACACACAAGCACACACACAACACACACACACGACACACACACACACACGCGCAGCCAACTTACATTCATATCATTTGCAGAGCGAGCGAGCGAGGGAGCGCGATTGGTATGCGCACGGAGCGAGCGTGCAGAGTTGCCACCCAGTTGGCCACACAGTGCGACTATGCAATTTCTTTAACTTTCCCATAGATAAAACATGCTACAAGCTTATGCCATATATTTTACAAGTATTTAGCGTATTTGCTGCATTTTTAGGCAGAATTTTATAAGCAAATAATGGCATTAAAAAAGCGCGCGTGATGTTTAAGCAGTGCTGGCAGCACCGTCAGTCAGCTGTTGTGTGTGCGACCCTGCTGATGGCCCAGGGCTGCAATATCGTGCATGTGCGCGGTCGATTAATCGATTTTAAAAATATGCGATTGTCGATTGCAAGATAATTGCTTAATTCGCGTAATAATTAATCTAAGTAAATATTAGAAAGTTGTTTAGCAGCAGAAACGATTATATGCACTAATTAAATAATGTCTAATCTGGAAAGTGTATTTAAAAAAATTGATCAAATAAAATATTACATTTGGTGGACGAGTGTGCACTACCCCGCCAAATAGGAGGTGTGGGTTCGAGTCCCCCTCCTAGAAAAACTAGGATGTGGCGTAGGATTTGAAATTCATCCACTTAAAAGAAAGTTCTACAGTAAAGGACGCAGAAGGGAAATAATGCAATAATAAAACCCCCACAATCCAAGATGAGCCCAAATACTAGATTATAAAGATGCTCATATTATACCTTGAGGGGACTAGAAAATCACTTCATTATATAGAAACTCCATTATACAGAAATTATATTTATATACAATGAAATTGGAACGAAAAAGTTGTATGTTTGAGAGCACAATAGGGAGAGCTTCATTGTATAGAAGTTCACTATAGAGAAGTTCGACTGTAGTTCGATTTGTGAACCAAGTTTATTCCACCTTTATTTGTAAACATTTTTTTACTCAGAAGTTCCAACATTTCAAGTGTTTTGGAGCATTTAATTAACTTTGTTACACAAAATTGTATGCAAATCCTTCCATCTATGTTTTTCAATAGTACCACAACCAAAAAATGCTATAACTTGGTACAGATGTTAGGAAAGAGTGTATTAAAATAACATAACAAAAAAAAAAAACGATAATCGAAAAAACGCCCGCGAAATTTGAAAAACTTCACATATATTATGATAGAATTATGCAATTTATTTAGCAAGTTGGGTGCCCATAGACAATATACAGAGAGTGGTATCTAAAATTTTTTCATCTTAATATGATGCCCTAAAATTGTAATAAGTGCATATGAATTCTGCAGTCCTTAATTTAATTTAAGACTGTATATTTATAATTATGTTATAAAGTTATTATTATTATTATTATATGGCCATAACAACCCTATTGGGTCAAAGGCTGAAGCACTACTTGTCTTTTTTTCTGCTTCCTTCACTGAATATGTTATAAAGTTATCATAAAAATTACAGAATCGGATCATATATACTGGAGTTACAGGAGGTAGAAATTGCCCAAAGTCTTAATAGTGGGAAATTATTCAGTTGCTTGTTGTTTTAAGACAACTTGACTCTCATTGATATTATTTCTTAAGCTTGCCGTGTTGATTTTTGAATGAATTTTTAGCACAATTGGTTTTTGAATTCCAAATAATTCGTTGGTTCTAGAATATTATAGACCATAGACAATAATGCATTGCATAAGCAATGACTTTTGACAGGTAAAATTTAAATACGATAGCTTAAATGAAACTTGGGAAATTTGGACAATCCCGAGTTTTAGTTCAATTTAGTTAAATACCAAGTGAATTTCTTCGAACGAGCAATCATATTCATAAAAATGATTCATTCACAACAGTCATTAGCAAACAATAATGGATTACCATTGCACAGTAAAAAATCCATTGATCTAGGCCCATGTAAATATTATAGCGTGACTGTGCGTATGTAGAGTATGTACATATATACATATATGTATTTTGTTCTATGTGTGACAAGTTTATTTTGGTTGAAATACTTTCTGGTTGTTTATTGCTTTTGGAATCGCTACTGTTTTCCGTGAAAATGACGACAACAGAAAAATGGAAAAAGAGGCGTACATCGAGTCAGTAAATTGGACTCCAGAGTGTCTGACTCGATGGATCCGACTCACGCACCCAGCGCGGTAGTCGATTTCATCGAAAGGGGGGAAGCAGCCGTGCGATAAAAAAAAAATAATAATATCTAATATATAGAATGATGAATCTTATAAAATGTAACTAGATTTTATATGACCAATTTTTTAAATTACACTTTCCCGATTTATTATTATTATATGACCATAACAAGCCTATCGGGTCAAAGCAAGAAGCACTATTTTTCTTCTGGGAAGGTCATGCCTAAGGACATGAGGGGGACTCGAACCCACACCTTCTGTTTGGCGGGACAGTGCGCTATCCACTGATCCACCGTTTTACGGGATTCGGAAATACTTATTTTTCTTTACAAAAGACTCAGTGACTAGAATTTGGGAACGGATAGATATCGATCGTTTGCTTCGTTAATTCCACACATCTATGTTCCCAATCAAAATTAAAATGTATTATACATATAAGGTCAATGATTGACAATTCCTTCTTCCTTATCCCTCCTTCGACCTCCCTTCCGTATCAGGCAATGGTATTTTTCGCACCAGATGAACCGATGAGAACTGCATAGTTGTTGTCATTAAGTTGTTTGTCGACTTCAGATAATGTCGAGCGGAGTGCACACTCAAGGGGAGAAACAGCATAAAATCTTACAAATCGGTGGAGGTGGTGCGGGGGGTAGTAAAAATTACGTCAAATTGAACAATGTGTCGCGCCGCGTCGAAACAAGAGAGGAACACGCTGATTCACAATGTCGCACAGTGTGAAATTCTCATAAAATAGGGGGACGTAATTCTTTCGCGTTCGTATTTTTTGGGATATCAACTTAAAATTTGGAGTGAATATGCGAATTCACTAACGGGGCGTAAAATAGAGCAAAATGGTTTTGCCTAATAAAATTAAGAATATAGATTAACGATTATGTTGTTAACCACACCTGATTTTTTAAAATAATCACCTCATAAAAACCAAAGCTATAAAACTCATAATGATTTGAATTCCAGAATTCATGATAATGCCATTAACCAATCCTGAAAATTTCGGAACGATCGGATGTTAAACACCGAAGTTATAAAACCCAGAAGTGGCCGAAAACGGTCTAAAATGACAAAAGGTGAAAAATATATTATGTAACCTGACGGCTAAAGGCTTGTAAATAGAAGCTCGAAATTTGGATGATGCGCAATTTTCAATGTCTCACATTTTGGATGCCATGCCCCCTTCCCCGGAAATCAGTAAAATTTGATAAAATGTGTAATTTTTTTATTTGAAACAAGATTTTCAAAACACGTATTTTGTAATGAATTTCGAACTTATACTAAAAGTTTCAAGTGGATTGGATAATAAGCACAGAATTTATTCGCAAGAGTTCAAAAGTCACATATGGAGAGACCGGCTGACGCAGCGCCAACTTCAGCGGTAAAAGTTGGTCTCTATGTATGTGTCTTGTGCCTTTGGGATCAGGGTATCTGGTAGTCGGGCACGCTCGACTAAAGCCGTCTTACTTGTTTTTTTGTGACAAATATCAGCGAGTTGTGCTGATGCTCCAAATAGCGTCCGCCTCATATGCCCACTTCCATTTCCACTCTCTGAGTCCAAACTTTGGAATTCTTGAGTTGTCCATTCGAAAATGTTATCGACGCCAACAATATATGACGAAACGGAACACAAAAGACTGAATGTCAAAAAGCCCGTAGTATGAATACGGAAAATCTGGCTACGTCATCAACGTTATTGACATCATCGTGGCTATTGTTCATTCGAATCCAAAATATGCGCACCGCATAAGAAAACGATTCTTATACCCTGTATACGATAAGTTGTTGGACAACACACGTTTTTTAACAACAAAAGAAACAAAATAATTGAACAATCGGCAACTAGTAAACTCTATTGTTTGCTTAAAGAAGTATAAATTCCTGGTCTTAAACAACATCTCTGTTCGGGCTTTTTCTACGGATAAATCAGTCAGATGGATTAAACGAAGATGGATGGGCCAACCGATTTCTTTTTGTATCCTGGCGATTCTAAATTTATTTATTTATTCGATTTTATAAATATGCTTGTATCGAAGAGTATGGTATGGTCACCCTTGCTTCTTTAAATACGCCTTTAAATGACTCTATACTATTAATGAACCACCTCCGAAATTACGCTTGGAGAAATAAGTTAAGCCTGTGCTGGCGTCTGTTATTCAAGTCTTGATCCAGGGTATCTTAAAGTCGTTCATTAGCGGTTCATTTGCAACGTATCGTATTCACTTGTTGCTTTAATTGTTTGTCAATATATAATTCTTAAGATTGAGATACATGTTAATTTCCTCGGATAGCGCCCAATCAAGTATAACATCCACAAGTGATAGAGTCATAGAGATAGACAGTATGTGCTATCCAAAAATGTTGTCCATCCGTTTTAAATTCACTAAACAAAGTGAATAAGCTTGGTAAACCTTTATTACTACTATTATAATATGGCCATAATAACCCTATAGGGTCACAGCTTGAAGCACTATTTGCCCTTATTTTCTGCTTCCTTTACTGAAGACCTTTTTTACGTGGATGGATTTCAAATTCTACGCCACATCCTAGTTTTTCTAGGAGGTTCAGTGCGTTATCCACTGGTCCACCGAGGCCCCCAAGCCGTTATTTTGTTTATAACTGCATTGCACAACTGGGATCAGGGTATCTGGTAGTCGAGTACCTTTCCTGTAGCGCTCTATCTAGTTCTCTCTAAGCATTTCGCCTTCTCGTCTGACGTCAGCATTATTTATTTATAAACCATCTGAAGCAATGCAACGTAAATGCGCTTTGATCAGTTTGCATTAATTAAGAACTACAGCAAATTATGGATAGATTTGGGTCCGGTGGAAATCGAAGGGGTTTGATGACATAAACCGATCATATCTGCAGCTTCCAAATGCCTCCACGCAAATCGCACTGGCAGACGACTTGGGTACCCTACCTGTCATTGTGCCGGACATAGAGCAGTTTAGCTGGGTCTTGGGTTGGCGACCCTCCCTAGCAGATTCTTGGGTGGAAGACCCTCCCTCCAGAAGAAATATGCGGATTATCAGCTGACGCAAATTTTATAACACAACCGTTTGGCGTCTCCTCCATATGTCATGAAATTAACTACACACACACACGAAAACAAGTAGATGTATGTATATATTGTATATAATATTGTCGTTATCGGAATTGGGGGCTCGTTATCAGCACTGGATTCAGTTGGCGGGAATGGAATGGGAACAGCGCGAAATGGTTTCAAATTATGTATTTCAAAGAAAAATGCCTGATCCGATATTTTGGTTGCTTAGAAAAAGTAAGAGCTAGCTGGAAAGTTCAAATGGAAAAACATAGAGCCCTAAATCGTCTTGCGTGAATCACTCACTTTATGAGACTTTTCACGAACAATTACCAATTTTCAATTATTCAATGTAGACTTTTATGGTAACCCTTTTCTTATCTCTTCTCCGCCTCTATGACTAATATTTGGTCTGATCGTAGATGATATTATTATAATAGGCCTACTGTTTATCAGCAAAACTTAAATGTGAATTATCAGTGTTTATTTGAGGAATATATCAGGGAATACTTCATACAGTTACGTGTTGCGTATCGCAACGTGCACGAAATTGGCCTATAAGGCAGATAATCAATAATCGAATTTGATGAATAAAAGATGCATAGCATTTAGTTGGGTATATGGGTGCCCATAGATACCATGCAGAAAGTTGCATCCAACATTTTTGTACAGCCTAAATTGATCCCCCCTAATTAAATAAGTGCTTATAATTTCTACAATCCTTATCATAATGATTCCAATTCCAGATTATGTATTCATGACTGTGTTGTTCAACAATCCTGAGAATTTCAGAACGATCGGATCATAAACACCGAAGTTATATGACTCAGAATTGTCCGAAAACGGGCCCAAGTGGCAAAAGGTGCATTTTCTCAAATGATAACAGGTGTAATTTTTTGATTCAAAACAAGATTTTTTTAAATGTATTTCGAACTTATACTGAAAGTTTCAAGTGGATCGGATAATAAACAGAAGTTATTCGCGAAAGAGTGTAAAAGGTCACATATGGAGAGGCTGGCTGACGCAGCGCTGACCTGTCTTTTAATTCAAAGTCGTGGTCTCATAACCAGAAAATATCCCACCAGTTCCCCGCAATCTAGACAAAACAATACAAGTCCCTTAGGATCTTGTAGAAGAAGCCCAACGCTCCTCCGAAAAATAGGAATATATAAAAAATCCTATGAAAGGGGGGAAGAGTGTGTTGGAAGTAAGTGTGTCTGGGGTCGAAAATCGTGGTCTATGGCGTGAGCATAAGTTCGGGGATCCCCTCGAACCTTATATGACTTACATGGATAAGGTGCAACAACTAGCAAGTAGCGATCCTGTCATCTTTGGTTTAGATGCGAATGCATCATCTCCCATACGGTTTAATAAAATGTCCGGACATTCGTCAGGACATTCGAAGCCCCTGAGGATAAAACACAGATCCTCAAATTCAATCTGTGATTATTTAACTGTGACCTGCAGGGAACTATAAATATCTACAAAACCAATCAAAAGAATAAAAGAATCTCCACTCTGGCTTTTTACAATTTTGATTTCGACCTGTGCTCAACGCAATACCCTAACATTAACATTAATTTCACTCTATTCCAATTTTAGCCATTAGAAAAGCTATTTTCATCATAGAAAATGTAACAGGTAATATGCCAATCCAAAACATAAACGAAAGGTCTTACTACACATTAATACACATGTTACCGTTAAAGTTCTATGAAAAGCAGAAATTTTCCATAAAATGTAATAAATATTAACGATTTTCGTCAATATTTTATTATTAATGTGATAATTTCCAGATATATATATAAAAGAAGTTGGAAAAGAGAATATGCCATAATTAATTCAATCATAATCATACAATCAAGGGAGATTTAGGAGGAATTGGAAATTTGAGGAGATACATGTTGTAGTGATCCGATCCGCCCAGTTCCGACATATGTCCAGCGTGTATACAGACAGTCGTGGGCCTATTCGATTTATTTTTGTCGAATGATTGGTCATTCCATGCATTATATGAAACTTCAGGATAAATTAAATATAATTTAATTCTAATTCTTTAAAACAAAGAGTGCGAGTTCGATTCCCGCTTAGGTCAATAGGCATAAACTCCTAGGAAAACTAGGTTGTGGCGTAGGATTTGAAATCCACTCACGTAAAAAACGTTCTTTAGTGAAAGAAACACAAATTAAGACAAATAGTGCTTCAGGCGTTGACTCGATAGTGTTGTTATGGCCATATATAAATGAAAAAAAAGCCAATTCTATATGTTTCCTAGGTCAACTACTTCTCGGCAGTTCACGTGCTAGTGTAAAGCTTATTTGTCAAATCTTTCAGAATAAATAATGGAAGATAATAGATGATGTCTGGGGGCCTCGCTGGACCAGTAGATAGCGCGCTCTTCCGCCATGTCCATAGGCATGACAGTCCCAGAAAAATTAGGTTGTGGCGTAGGACTTGAAATCCACATACGTAGGAGAGAAAAAAGTGGTTCAGGCTTTGACCCAAAAGGTTTGTTATGGCCATATAATAATAATAGATGATGTCTCTTGACTGGTATTCCAGTTGATTTCATCAAAGTTGGATTGACAGTTCCATTTAAGACTCGGATATATAATCGAACGACATTTGAACTTTGGGTTTTACGAGTCTGTCCACCGGTCAGATGGGGGCTACACGCTTAAATCTTACCTATAAACAAACACTTGTCCCCCGATAAATAATTATAACTTACCTACGGTTGTTTTGTTGTTGTTGTGACTGACTAATGACAATGAAATTTTTTCAAAATTTTGCGTAACGCCGAAAGAAGAGTAATTTTTGCGCCAAAGCCTCTTAACGATATATTTTAACAACAAAATAAACACACACACACACACTAATATTTGCTTGTGTGTGTGTGTGTGTGACTGTGTGTGTGTCCACAAATAACAATAACAAAAAAAGAGAGCGGGAAGAAAACAAACTGCTTTTGTTGTTGTTGTTGGCTTCTTTGTGCTCAAGTGTGTGTGTGTGTTGTGTGTGTGTGTGTGTGTGTGTTGTGTGTGTGTGTGTTGTGTGTGTGTGTTGTGTGTGTGTGTTGTGTGTGTGTGTGTGTGTGTGTTGCGTTTTTTAAAATATATTTTGTTTTTTGTTGCTGTTTTTTTTTCGTTTTTCGTTTGTGTTGTGATTACGTCAAGATTTTTGTTGTTTTGCCGATTTGTATTTGATTACAATACATTATATATATACACATATGTATAAATACATTATATTTATATATATCATGTATATATATGATGTATGTATATAGCATGCACTATGGAAGAAACACAACAAATATGAAAAAAAAAATTATATTAATATAATTAGGGTGTTAAGGGGGCCTCAGTGGACCTGGGGATAGCGCACTGTTCCGCCAATCAAGAGGTGTGAGTTCGACTCCCACTCATGTCAATAAGCATAACCCTCCCTGAAGAATTAGGTTATAGCGTAGAATCTGAAATCCATCCACTTCAAAAAGTTCTTCAGTGAAGGAGGCAGAAAGAAAAGAAAAATAATGCTTCAGGTTTTGACCCTATGGGGTTGTTATGGCCATATAAATTATTAATTAGGGTGTTCACGTAGTGTTGCATCGTTGCTGAAATTCAAACACTCCAACAACAAGTTGACTACGAAAATCGTTGCAACGTTGCAGAATTTATAAGTGTTGCCAAAGACTAAAATACATGAATGAGTTGTGAAATTCGTGCAAATATACTTAAAATTTTGGTATTTTTTGGTGTATTTTAGAGTTTAAACTTTAAAGTGTACAATCATAATTGCTTGGAGTGATCTCCCTTCCAAAATTGACGCTTTTTTACAGGGTATTAAAGTGCAAAATATCTCTAAAATTACTCTCACAATAAGAAACAAGTCGAACTGACAACTGTTTTGCAACGCTCTTTCGTCGTGCACTCAAAATGGGGCAAACAATCTGCAATTCTGCAACGATGCAACACTACCTTTATACCCTAAATATTTTGTACATTAATATATCGTACCAAACAAATATTAATATTATTATAATAATATTAGCGCTTGATGTTAGTTAACAGCTGTTAACCAAAGCTGATATTATAAAGGGCGTATTGTATATATTTGATATTTTCTGAAAAGCATCGATTTCATCGAAAAAATCGTATTTTCAGATTATTCTCATCGTTCTCGAGAGGAAGCTTTTCAACTTCTGCAATCTGAGCTCAAACTTATCAAGGCCTAGTTTCTTCGTTAAGTTAATTCCTTGAAATCAGCCCAAATAATGTTCTCGCAAAGAACAGGTAGCTGCCCAGAAGTTACACTTAACGGCTCTGCAATTCCACAAAGTACATCGGTTTACATGATTAGCTTGGAATAACCATATCAAGGCGAAATGTCAGCAACCTAAGTCGAAAATTTGCGATAAACCCATACTGAAGCCTGTCTGGACCTATGTAATCCAGTTCTAGGGAACGACCAGCAACTCAAATATTTAGGTACTTCAGCGTCCCCAATCTAAAATTTTGCGACAAATTGTAAATGCTTCTTTTAGCGTCTTTAAATATATGTATAAAGATTGAAACATTCCAACAATAAAAGATCATATAAATAAAGTTAGCATTGAATACATCGATGGATTTCATAATCCTAAAGATAGCCTTACGTCTACAGGACAGGACACTAAATTTCTAAGGCGAATTCAAATTGGTTAGATTAGACGTTAGGACCTTGCTAGAGATGATAAATCGAAGTTTTGTTACAAAAAACCATAACAACCCTGTCGGGTCTGCCTGCTGACATGTGGGTTCGAGTCCCACTCATGTACTTCGCATGACCTTCCTAGAAGAACTAGATTGTGGCGTAGGATTTGATATCCATCCATGTAAAAAAAAGTTCTTTAATTAAGGAAGCAGAAATAAAGACAAATAATGCTTCAAGCTGTGATTCAATAGGACTGATATGGCTATATAGTAATAATAATAATAATAAGCTAAGAAATCAGATTAAGCTGAGCAGCACAACAGCATTCACTATATAAGGTAAAGTTGCTTAAGGAGTCAATAACGAGAGAGGGGAAGTATTATCAAAAAATTATGTAAAATTATTAACTCCTCCATAATTAATTTAAATCCCTAAAAAAATGGATTTTTTCAGCTTTTTTTTTGTATTTTTGTACGACCAAAAGTTGGTAACACCGGGCAACATTTATAGAATTGTGGGCTCTCTTACTGATTGATGACGTAATAAATAAAACAAGTTAGAATGCAATCGAGGGTGTTCGACCATTATGATAAGAATTGTAGAAAATAGAAGCACCTATTTAATTTAGGGGAGACCAAATTAGGATGGAAAAAATTTTTTGTTACCACTTTCTGCATAGCATCTTTGGGCAGCCACATACCGAATTTCAAGACTCTTGCATAAAATTTGTGGCTGCTATACACATTTCGGCACTTTCCGTATCAAAATTTTGGGAAATTCCTTCTACAGTTTCTAATGATGACCCTATTTACTGAATTTGGTGTCGATTGTTCCATGAATGCCAAAGTTATGGCCATTTTCGAATCGAAAAACGAATTAATCGAATCTAACGAAGGGGTTTCCGAAATTTGAAACAAACTCTTATTGCGTTTGCTATATATGCAGATCCATGCCAAGTTTTCGAAATCGGTGCTTTCATACAGACGGATAGACAGACGAACATGGCTATATCACCTCGGCTATTGATGCTGATCAAGAATATATATATATATATATATACAGTGAAACCTCTCTACAGTGGACACTCTCATAAGTGGACACCTTCTTTTAATGGACAAAACTTGGGAACGGGGAAAAAACATGTAAACGAACCTCCCATTAGTGGACACCTCTCAATAATGGACAAATTTCAGGCGACCGTCGCTATCCACTGTAAAGAGGTTTCACTGTATTTTATGGGTTCTGCCACACCTACTTCTGCCAGTTACATACATTCAAACAAAACTATTATACCCTTGTTTCCATTTTTCCTATGGGATCAGGGTATACAAAATTATGTCTCAAATGTGGCAATATCGCATTGTATGTATATAAAATCGGAACGGGGCCTCGGTGGACCAGTGCATAGTGCGATTTCCAACAAAACAAGAGGTGCAAGTTCGAGTCCCGTTTATGTCGGTATGCATGACCCTCCTAGAAGAACTAGGTTGTGGCGTAGCATTTGAAATCCTTCCCAGTAAAAAATTCTTCAGTGAGGTAAGCAGAAACAGATGATAATAGTGCTTCAGGCTTTGACCCGATAGGGTTGTTATGGCCATACAAGAAAATCACGTTAAGCTTACCCGACTTTGTGATTATATATTTTTGCTGTTAAAAGATCAGTTGGTGCCCATTGTGCTATATGCTATAAGAGTTGTTGTTGTTGTTGTTGCTGTTGTTGATGTAAACACTTTAACGCTCTCTCGTGACAGAAGAGAGAGAGAGAGAGAGAGAGAGAGAGAGAGAGAGGGGGTGAGCGTGAGGGAGAGAGGTAGCGAAAGAGCTGCAACGTTATCGGCAAAGTGGGGGGATCGGGCGTTGCTATAATTATTACTTGCTTAATTTTTTACACAAATAAATATATATATATATATATATATATATATAATATATATGTATTATTTGGAAAAAAGCGCGAAAATACACTTGGATGGGGCTGTGTATAGCAGCTAGATGTGTGTTATGTGTGTGTGAGTTGTGTGTGTGCTGTGTGTGTGTGTGTGTGTGTGTGTGTGTGAGTCTATCGATAGTCCGGGAGTACTGTTAGGTTCTCTATTTGTTTTTGGCGCGCTGCCTCTTTCTTCTCTAGTCTTCAATGAGACACACTCGTCACCTCTGGTTGTTGTTGTTGCTGCTGCTGCCGCCGGCGCTGGCGATGACGCGACCGACAACTAACTGCGAGTTGTTGTTGTTTTCGTTGTTGTTGTTGTTGCTGCTTATTCCGATAGCGATTGCGATTGTTGTTGCTTTTACGTTTGCGTTTGGGTTTGCCTTTGGGGGCCACTGCCAGCCGCTGCTGCCTTTGACGCCGCTTTACGTAGCCAAACTGAAAAGCGATTCTGACGCCGCCGACTGACTAAGCGGCCGCGACGCGACGCGACTTCTACGACAACGACGACGACGACGACGTCGTCGCCTCCTACATACGTATTACGTACGTATTACGTATGCACGTCGCAGTCGTACGTCGACGTCGAAGTCGCCGCAGCGCACACGTCATCAGCAGCAGTGCGCAGCAAGCAGCGGGCAGTGAGCAGCGAGCAGCGAGCAGCGAGCAGCGGGCGGCCCATCAGTGATGAGCACGTGTTTGCCAGCAACAAGAACACGCCGCGCTCGTCGTCATACCACAAAATCGAACTATAAGTTTAGGCGCGCGCGCGGCAATGATGGACGGATTGGGGGGGATTCATACAGATTTAGATTCAAACAATGACTTGCAGTTCATTACCTTACTTTGGGATGGATATACAGGTAAACCTCCAACAACGCGGTTTCCTATAACAAGATTTCTCTACAACGCGATTCCCAAAATGCGGAGATTTTCTTACAACGCAACACTTAGAAAGCGATTTTTACGAAATTTTTTTCAAATATTTACTATAGGGGCCTCGGAGGTCCAGTGGATAGCGTACTGTCCCGCCAAACAAAAGGTGCGAAGTTCGAGTCCCGCTCATGCCTCAGGCATGACCCTCCTAGAGAAACTAGGTTGTGGCGTAGGATTTGAAATCCACCCACATAAAAAATGTTGTTCAGTGAAGGAAGCAGAAATAGAGGAAAATAGAGCTTTAGGTTTTGACCCGAACGGGTTGTTATGGCCATATAATAATAATAAATACTATGACAAACGAAGAATCAGTTGGATACAGCTTTGAGGATCTTTCCGTTGTTGAAAATAAAAACGTTTTAAATATGGCAAATGAGTTGGAAGCATACATTTTGGAGAACGACCCTTTAAGTCACAGAGCAGAAATATTTTAACGAAATCTTCAAAATAATTTAGCTCCCCATCAAAATATTTGAAGCGATTTGCGAAATAAACAAACTTCAATGCACGATTTTTTCAAATCAATAATCGTCGAAAGGATGCTCGATTCTAATAGTGAATCAGTACTAAGTGATGAGGATAAGTAGAAAGTTATCGTTGAATTCAAATTTTATTTTATTTTGTTTTTGTTTAAATAAATGGAGTGTTATTAAATAGCATAATATAAATGTTCTTAAATGTTCTCAACAATTTTACTATACAAATTCCAACATTTTATTGAAAAATTTTTCACTTTGGAACCAAACTCTGATTTTTGTATGGAGTTTCCTACAATCTATTTTGAAATTTGATGGTTCAAGAATCTTAAATGAGCGTGAAATTTCAATCCGATAGTATGGGATGGTGGACCAGTGGATAGCGAACTGGAGTTGTGGGTTCGAGTGCCACTTATGTTGACAGCATGACTTTCCTCCTAGAACAACTAAGTTGTGACATAGGATTTTAAATCCACCCACGTAAGAAGGAAGCAGAAATATATTCAAAAAGTGCTCAGGCGACAGGGTCATTACAACCATATTATAATAATAAAACACTTTAGTTATCAATTTCTTCCCACTTCCCAATTCTATACCATGTCCATTTATGTCTTTTTACGCGAATAAAGATCGCAGTATTGGGGGCCTCGTTGGACCAGTGGATAGCACACTGTACCGCCAAACAGGAGTTGTGGGTTCGAGTTTCACTCATGTCGATAGGCATAACCCTCCTAAAAAACTAGATTGTGGCGTAAGATATGAAATCCACCCACGTAAAAAAAGTCTTCAGGGAAAAAAGGCAAAAAAAAATATGCTTCAGACCTTGATCTTATAGGGTTGTTAAGGCCATATAATAATAAGTTCCTAGTATTTTTTAAATTATGATCAAAATATTTGCCACAAGTGGCTAGTTACACCACCGTCTCAGTTTATAATAGCTTAAGCCTAG
>JBANCY010000906.1:0-17457 GCA_037040045.1 Phorticella flavipennis | reverse complement strand
CTTTCGGGTCAAAACCTGAAGCTCTATTTTCCTCTATTTCTGCTTCCTTCACTGAAGAACATTTTTATGTGGATGGAATTCAAATCCTACGCCACAACCTAGTTTTTCTAGGAGGGTCATACCTATCAACATGAGCGGGACTCGAACCCTCACCTCTTGTTTGGCGAGACAGTGCGCTATCTACTGGACCACCGAGGCCCCTGATGGAGGTTCTTTAGGTTTTGTAATATTGTTTTAGAGTCTGAAATTGTTGGAAATGCTTCCGCTTTGGCATGTCAATGAAGGTTTTATTTTTTTGGGCAATTTTTTCCAACTCCATTGAAAATTCGCCCAAACTTTGTTCAGTTTTCTTAAGGATTAAAAATAATATAGTAAAATGATTAAGGAAAAAACAAAAACAAAAAAAGCTGCATTCAATGGGATGCATCACATGATTCGCACGTGGCAGCTGCTGCTGCTGCTGCGGCTGCGGCTGCGGCTGCAGCCGAGGAGCTGCGAGCCAAAACAACAGCAGCGTAAACGCAGGCAGCGCCGTCAACGTCGGCGTCAACAGTGCGTTTCATTTGTTTACATTTGTTAACAGTCCGGCAAGCTGTTAGCGAACAGCGCAGTTAACAGCGCACGAGTGCGCGCTGTTGCGGCTCGTGTGTTGCAACGCCAGCGAAGGCTGCTGCACGTGGGCTGCGTGCGGCACTCGGCACGGGATGCTGCTCGGCTCGGCTCAGTTCGGTACGGTACGGTATAACGGTATGCCACGGTACGGTACGGCTCGGCTCGGTTCTGTCCAGTTCTGTCAGTTGAAGCAGTGCAGCCAAGCGAGTCGCGCGTCTCCGTCTCAATTTTATTGTCCGTGGTCGTGGTCGCAGTCGCTGTCGCAGTCGCCGTCGCTGCCGCTGCCGCTGTCGCAGTCACTGTTGACGTCGTTGCGACTTGCGCGCGTGTGTGTGTGTGTGTGTGTGTGTGTGCTTGTGTGTGTTGGCGTGCGTGGCCGTGTCTGGCCGCTGTGCTGCTGCTGCTTCTGCTACTGCTGCTGTTGGGCCATTCAGTCGAGGTCGTGGTCTCGCATGAAGCGGTCGACAAGTCGCATCAATTTGCTCGCTCTCCCAAGCCACGTGCGCTTTAACGTAATCGTTGACGGAATTGAAGACGCGTCAAAATCATCAAAATAACAACAGTTTTTTGAAAAAAGAAACTTTCATTTTTGTTGAGTATTTTTTTTTCTGGTGAACTCTATGACTTGTGACGGTGTGTAGTGCTTTTTGATCTATTGTATTTAAGTTCTCTTGAATTAACTCGATTCAATGACCCGGCTTAAAAGAGTATGCAATAATTCAGTTGGCTTCATTATTGGTTCAAGTTACAAAAATTTGTCATCTTTTTTTTTATCAAAGCCACGTTGGGCGCCCTATAATTATCCAACTATAAAGCTTTATACACATGACACTTATTTGGTCAACTGCTTCAACTGATAAATTGCAATATCCAATTTTCGAATTGTATTTGCAATTTTAATTAGACCATGTTGGGCGCCATAAATCTTTCTTAAACTTTACAATTTATTTTGCAATTGATGTTAAAGTTTTTACTAATACAATTCCAATCTTAAAACTCCTTTGGCTTTCGAATTGTGTTTCAAAATGATCAAGAACTCGTTGGGTGCCATATTTTAAAGTCACCGATTGTGTTTTTGTCCAACTTTTTCGACTAATAAAATTGCAATCTTAAAACCTAATAGGGCTATCGAAATATATTTCAAGTTTTTATCTAGACCAAATACTTTTCTATAAACGTTATTTCACAATTATTTATTTCACATAACAAATTTTTAAGCCAACTTTTTCTACTAATAAAATTGCAATAAATATCTACGAATTATATTTCAAATGTATCTAGACCACGTTGGGCGCCATATACTTCTGAAACTCAAAAAATTAGATTGTTATATTTTTTTGTTTAACTATTTTCTGATAAAATTGCAAGCTAAAATCTAACTTGGTTCTTAACCCTTTCGGGGCGGAGCTATATTTTAAATATCCAGAGAGTTGTATAAAATCTTTTTGCATATTCTAAAAAGTGGCTAAAATAATTGTATACTGCATACTTGAAAGTCCTTAAATCGCTCGTTTATCCTGGGACATACCATGCCAGTACGTTTTTTGTGTGGCACATACGATCCCAATAAGATTAAAATCTGTAGATCTTTGAGAGGCGATTAATATGAAAGTTTTTGTTTGTTTAAAAGAAATTGTAATTATTTAATTTGTACAAAGGAGACAATTTGCTGAATATCGTCCTAATATAGTTTTTTTTTAGACATATAAAGAGTTAATTGGGATTATATAGCCCACTCACATATAAATGTTTGGCGCATTATCCCGGTAGTCCCGAAAGGGTTAAACCAAAAAGATTTTTTTATATCTCAATGAAAGTCCACAAATATTTTTTGTTTCTCCAAATAAAACAATTTTGGTTTTCGAATTGTATTTCAATTTATCTAGACCGCGTTGGGCGCCTACTTTTGAACCAAAAAAAAAAAACAGTTCAATATTAAAGCCAACGATTCATTGTCCAACACTTTCTACTAATAAAATTTCAATTTCAATATTTTTATATACCACGTTGGGCGCCATATACTTCTTAATCATAAAAGATTTTTTCAATGAAAGTTAATTTTTTTGCTGAACTGTTTCTAAAATTCTTTATAAAATTGCAATTCGAAAATTATTTTATCTTTCGACCACGTTGGGCGCCACATATTTGTTGAGTCATAAAATTTATTTTATAATATC
The DNA here is from genome assembly GCA_037040045.1 of Phorticella flavipennis. Classification (NCBI taxonomy): domain Eukaryota; kingdom Metazoa; phylum Arthropoda; class Insecta; order Diptera; family Drosophilidae; genus Phorticella; species Phorticella flavipennis. The sequence continues at coordinate 14,668 of JBANCY010000906.1, read as the reverse complement.
TTACAATTTTTTTGGACCATTCGTTTTAGTATTTTGAATGGTCACTTGTTGGGCGCCAACTAAAATCCAAAATATAATATCACAAGATCGTGCAAAATGCAAATCCCACGTTGGGTGACAACTAAAAACTAAAAAATAAAATTCACATAAAATTACAATAGTTAAAGTACTAATTTTTTTTAATTTTCCCTTGTTCAAAACTTAATTTTCCAATATATTGAAGCCCCTCTCTCTGCTCATAATACAAATGCAATTCGAAAGCCACGGTCCCACGTTGGGCGCCACAGCGTGCCACTGCTTGTTCAAAAATATTTCACATTTGCACTAGGTGAAACAGTCATCAGACTTTCATAAGGTCTCCTCTATTTTTTTAATGTTCCTTCGTTGAAAGCCAGTTGAAATGCAAAACTCAATTTTCCAAGATATTGAAGACCCTTTCTCTTCTTTTAATACAAATGCAATTCGAAAGCCACGGTGCCACGTTGGGCGCCATGCGACTCCTTGTTCACATTGGCACTAGGTGAAAGTGTCATCAGACTGTTATAAGGTCTCTTGTGCTAAGGTCTCCTTCGTTTTATTTTTTTTTTTTTATTTTGTCTCATCCTGTTTTTGGCATTTTATTCATTATTTAACAATTTGTATTTCTTGATTGTCAGCACTTCAAAAGGCAGTTTCATAGTTCGAAATTAATTGAAACTCGAATGCGATGAGTTCCACTCGGCTCAGCCTAATGACTTTCGAAAGTATTTAAAACCATCAGCCCAAAGGAAGGCCGAAAAGACACAAAAAAGGAAAAGGCTATGAAAGGACCTCGACAAGCAAATTGCGCTTAATTTCATTTTTGGTCAAAAGCGTAAAAAATAAAGAAAAACCGAAAACAGAGAACCGAGCACCAAACTTTTTGCCAAGTGTCAAAACCACAAATACACAAAATACAATTTAATACGGAGCATAAAAACATTTCAATACTACGACGAAATAAATAAAACCTCCTCCCGAACTCTAAATGGTGCGTATTTAAAATCTTAAGAAGCTTGCTAATTACCGTTTCACCAAATTAGTTTTATAAAGTACATTTAAGATATATCCCAAGATTGTTTCGCCACTGGTCACGGCCTAAAAAAGTTCTAATTCGATTTGTGAAGGGTTCATCAAAATTATTTTTCCTTCCTACAGTTAATTTGTGCGCTTTGTTTTGGGGTTACAAAGGAAATTTTGTGAGTGTTGGAATCGAAATTTTTTTATGAGTGAGTTTAAAAGTAATTTTTGTGGATTTTGTGACAAGTAAAAATTTTAAAGGGCTTTCAAAATAATCGTATGTATGTTGTTTTAATAGTGAATTTTATCCAAGTTTTATCTAATGAAAGTCAAGGGAATAGTCAGATTTCCAAAGTTCTTAACCGTTGCTTCTGTGGAATTATTATTATTATTATGAAAGTCTTCTTATCTTATTAATATTATTATTATTAACTATTTTATTAATATAATATTAGAGTTTTTTGTGTAAAATCTTATGTTTCTGAGAAATTAATTTTGAATGTTCCCCCGACGGGGTCCTTTGATATTTTTGACTTGATTTTGTCAGTTAAAAAACCAAGTTAAATCATTTTCAATGCTAGAGAAATGCTCTAGGATCAAAAGTTTCAGCAATTTTTTTAACTAATTTTGATGAGTTTTATCAATTTATTTACCATAATTATTTCCAATTATCTTGTCGTTGCTCGCGGCTTTTTTTGGCTTGAAATTATCATTGTTCAATTTCCGTTTTCCTTAATGAAATTTTGATTGAAATATTTTGTAAATTAAGTAAAAATATTCATCGAAAAATTGTCAATTAATATGATCTTTGATTTTTTATTAGTGCTTAAATTCAAATTGACTTTAAATTATCCTTGGATAATTATGAGGCTGTATGAAACGTTTATAATATATTTGCAGAACTAAATAATATCTTTAGGTAGTAAGCAAAATTTGGAGCTATACGATCCAAATTACTAGAGTGCGTAAGGAAATTGGTTTAGATATGTCCATCTGTTTGTCTGTCTTTATGCAAACTATTCCCAATTATAATTAAACTTGGCAGACTCCACAGATCGTTCTACTTTTGTAAATCGGTTATATAGTTGACATATCACTGCAAGTCTAATAATAATTATCAAGATGTGTCCTTAATTATATAATTAATTATATAATTATATAAATACTTGAGTCTACTCACTGTCGAAAGATCTAACAATATTTGACATGTTTTGCACCATAAATGAAAAAACGCTCTCAAATAGGATAAATTATATATTTTTTTAAACATATTTTAAATTATAAGCAATTACATAATGATTATTATTATATGACCATATCAACCCCATCGGGTTAAAGCCTGAACCATTATTTTCCATTGAAGTGGGTGGATTTCAAGTCTGACGCCACAACCTAGATTTTCTAGGAGGGTCATGCTTGTCGACATGAGCGGGACTCGAACTCGCACCTCTTGTTTGGCGGGACAGTGCGCTATGCACTGCTTCACTGAGGCCCCTATTATATAATTATAGAAATAGTAAATTATAATAAATTATATGTATATTCCAATATTAATAATTTTTATATTTAATCATCATTTATATTAAAATTAAGTTAATTTCATTTAAAATATGCTTAACTAATTTTTTTTAGACCAAAACTATAATTTTTTGGTTCATTTTTATTTATTTCTTACGATTTTTTAAAACATCAAATTATTTAAAATTTTAATTAATATTATTTTATTTCATTTGTTTTTTAGGTCTTCGACGATATCACACATAAAATAATACTAATATTATATTATTGATGAGTTTTGGAAAATATTTTAATGTTTTTAAGTTATTTCAATGGATTTAGTGGATGTGCTTTAATTTTGGACATAATTTAATATCACGATTAGTTGAGCTGAAAAAATAAACTTCATATATGGATTCTGTTCCAATTAACAAATATCTTATTTTTAATCTTATTATCTACAGTGCTATCAGAATTTCCTGAATATCTTGGGTTCGGCTAAAAAAGTCTAAAAACTAATTTTTTTTTATTTAATTTAATATATTTTTAATTTTTATAGATTAGGTCCGTCCATGTTGGCTTTTAAATTCCTTTTGATATAATGGAATTTCGAAGGAGATCAATTTGTTCTATAAGTCAGATTAATTGGACTTATTCTGGACTGAATGCGGTGGACAAATCGGAGTTTGGTTTCAATTTAGTCTATATTACTTTTGTAATCAAGAGCTTAAGAAATAATGAAACTGAAAGGCAATCAAGCGAATGTAATGTCGATATGAATGATTTCCTATTCTATGCCAATTCTTCAGATGGAGCCCAGTTTGCTATGGTAATAATATCTTGGCGATACAATCTTTATTCCATAGCTAAGGTTATTATCAATATATTTTTATCGGTAGAAACCGAAATGACCGCAATTTAGGTGGTATCTAAGGTATTGGAGGGTGTCTAAGGTTCATTGGTAGGAGTCAATATTCCGACGGGAAAAAGGCAATAATTTGGAAAAGTTTTAATTTGTCCTAAACTTGTCCTAAAAATGAGCATTTTTTTTTTATTATTTTTTGTTATGTTTACTCATTCATTATACTTATTTACTTCAAATTTTTATTTTTTTTATGATACCTTAGACACATTTTTCCGTCGGCTTACAGAAAGGAAAAAGCTTATGTGAATGATCCAAAGTCGATTCGAAACGTTGAAACCAACCTTCAAATATGGTCGAGAGTGTCAGCTAAATACGGAATACTCGAGGCATAAAGGTCATAAATTAGGGATATGTTTGAAAACTTAAACATATCCCTAATTTATGACCTTTCTAACAAAATAAAAAATTCCCAAATGTTTGATTTTAATTCAAGATCAAAGTATGGAATGGAATACCCTTATATTATACTGACTATGAAAGTCAACGTTTTCAAAGAGAGCTGTGATTATAGAACCCATTCATTTTTGAGCTTACATTTTTATAAATGGGTAGTATTAATGCCCCTATGGAAATCAGTGTACAACATCAAAGATATTGGACTTTTCAAATAAAATATAGAAAATAATTTAAGAACCACGAAAATTAACTTTAACTTTAGCTAACAATCCATTTGTACTATGTTTAAGCTTTAACAAAACATTAAAAAACTGGTGCAAAATTGAATTTTTCCTCTAAAAATTTGTGTTTTTTTATTTAAATTGAAAATCCTTTTATTTCTTTGACAAAGGAAAATTCGATTTTGCTGTGATTTAAGCTGAGCCCCGCTTAACTCAATCGCTAAAGACATTGTGTGGGAATTGTGAAATTGATGTGAAAATAAATTTCCGAGCAGCGACTTTTCCTCGGGACAGGTGTGTTCAGGTGTTCATTAGGGTGTTCAGAGGTGTTCAGGTGTTGAGGTGTTCGTTCGGGTGTTGAGGTGTTTAGGTGTTGAGGTGGTTAGGTGTTGATGCAGTTGTTTAAGGCATCGACAGCTTGACAGTTTTGATATTGTATCGCTTATAATGTGCTCTCCCGTGTTAAGTGCTTGTCTTTTTATCGCCCTCAAAGAGCAGGAACTGTCCTGTGCCAAGCTGTCTCAGCCATCAGCTGTTTCCTTTGCCTCAACTGAGGCCAAGTTTTTTCCATCTTCCTTTAGACCAACAACAACAGCAACAACAACAACACCAGCAACAGACCAACAGAGCTACGGAGAGAAAATTGAAATGGTTTTCAGATAGTTTCAACTAACAAAAAGATTTATCTCGCAAAATTTATAGCATACTTTTTGGGGCCGGCGGAACATTTGCTGCGAGGGTTGCTCCGGGGGGCGTCAGAACTTAAACATGTCCAAGATGAACATCGGGTTGTGGTTCAACAAATGAGAGATGAATGTGAAAGAAATTTCAGAAACGCTGGCGAAATTTTATGCAAAATCCGACGGTTGACAGAGTGTGTGAACTCAAAGCGTTTCGTGGGCGTTTCTTAAAGGAAATTCGGAATTTCTTTTTGGGAGATATTTAAGAAAATGAATAAGAATTAAGTTTTTAACGCTTGATAAAATGTGAAAAGAGAGTTTAAAGTGCTCAAAACGGCTAATTGAAATCACACGAGGGTTGCCACTTTGCTTGCTGGCCTAGCTCATGGTTTGATGAGAAGTTTCAGTATATTATTAAAGTAGTAGTGGGCTAGGGGCTTCGATGGACCAGTGCATGGTGCACTGTTTCGGCAAACAAGTGATGTGGGTTCGAGTTACACTCATGGCGATAGCTTGACCCTCCTAGGGTAAATGTTCCGTGAAGCAGAAATAGAGACAAATAGTGCTTCAAGCTGTGACCCAATAGGCTTGCTATAAACGAATAAGAATAATACTAAACTAGTAGATTTTAAAGTAGTTTGTCTAAGTTAAAATATAGCACTATTATTATTAGTATTCAATGGCCATAACAACCCCATTGGGTCCAAGCCTGAAGCATTATTTTCCTTAATTTAAGTTTCCTTCATTGTAGAAAATATAGCACTGAAAGCTTTTTAATTTGTCAAAGAAATTTCTCTAAAATTCACACATTGCTCTGTTTCAATATTCATTAACTGCCATTAAAATTTTCAAGAAGTGCTTTTAGCATCTGGTTACATCAAAATTTCACTTTATTCCTAATCAGAATTGTAGATCATAGCAAAAAACTCAATTTTCTACTCCAAAAAAAAAAAAAGATATATTTGGCAAAGTTAAAGTTAATTTGAGACAGAGAATGCTTTTTTAATTGTATCTATTCATATTTTATATGACAGCTGAGTCATATATATATGATATATATATGTCTATGACGCAAGGAGCTTACCAGCAGTTGGGCAGATGGGCAGGTGGACAGATGGGCAGGTGGACAGGTGGACAGATGGCCAGTTGTCCTTTGAGTGCCTGACAGATAAATGCTGCCAGTTGCCAGATGTGTGTTTCCAGCTCCCAGCTCCAAGCTGGAAGCTCCGTGTTTCGAGTTCCCAATTCCGTGGAGTTCTCTCTCTGTGTGTGTGTGTGTGTGTGGAGGAGCAAGTGGAAAATGTTGATGTCAACACATTTTCATTAACGCTTCAATTTCATGTGATACAATTTTAATGGGCGCAAATTGTTGCTTTTGCCCCCAAAATTAAGCCGACGGCATGATGATATGGGGGGCGTTGAGCGTCCGTCTGTCATAGTCTGGCAAGTTTGCCGGGACCGTCGTCTATCAGACAATTCATCTGTTCATCTGTTCAGCTGTCTGGGCTAATGGAAGCGATTAAGAATTTTAATTGCAGCAATGGGGGGAAGTACAAAATCCGCGTGTAGTTTCAACAGCTGAAACTTGAATTGAAATTCTGAACAATCTGCATATTTATGCATGATATACAGATACACACACACATGCACACACGCACAGGCAGACACACACACAGAGATATATATGCATTTGTATCTGGTTCTCATGTTTTATATTCAACTGAGCATAGCTTTCTGTCTGTCTTAATTAAATTCTTATTGTGCAAGCCCCTCTCAGACTCTCTCAGACCCCCTCAGACCCCTTTATTTTTATGCCAAAAAAATATTTCATTATTAAATAATTCACTGGATTCGGGCGGGCAGTCAACAACAGAAACATGGCCCAAAGGCTGTTACCAAAGCCAAAAAACCCAAGCCAAAACCCAAAGCTGTTGCTAATGTATGCAAATTATTTAAATGTCGCTCTTAACTCGTTGTGGAACTTGAAACGAAGAATATCTGCAAATCGAGTTGAAATCTTTGGACTCTCCTCTCTCTCTCTTCCTCCGAAGTGTTTGAAGTCTATAAGCACTGCCAGCACAGCTTGTGAATTACAATTGCAGCAGGGTTGCATGTCGAGTATTCTCTTCCATCAAATTGAGTGCAAACAGTTGGCAAATAATGGATTCTACTGTTACAGATTTAACAGGTTTTGCATTCAGAACATTCCTGACTTCTGGGAAAATAGTTATAACAATAATATTTGCATTTGTTCCGAGCCTGAGTATGTTCCAGGAATCACTTAGAAGGCCTTAGAAGGAAGCAGTTGCTTTAACTGAACAACAATGAAATTCCGGATAATTTCAAGCTGCTTCAGAAAATTGCAAATTATGAAAATACAAGAGAATTTCTCTATTATTTTTCTGTAGAATTATACAATTGGCTTTACGTTTGTCTTAAATGCAGCTTATGTTGTAATTGTTCCAATTGCAAGTATATAGTGGAAATATTCTTTAATTTTGATCTAAACTACTGACAGAAGTTCTTAAACTTATTGTTCTTAAACTATATGTTAAGGATAGGAGAGAAGAGATGATCTGGTGAAAGCAAGCATGGATGATTCAGAGGCTGTTTTTTTTGGCTAAAGACTTCTTACTGGTTCCAGAGTAAGGACATTGGAGTAATGTTCTAGTCGACAAAAGTTTGATTCACTCGCATTTTCCAATCTAATCTACTGACAGAAGTTCTTAAACTTATTTTTTAAGCCATTTCTATGTGAATTATATGTTAAGGATAGGAGAGAAGAGATGATCAGGTGAAAGCAAGCATGGATGATCCTGAGGCTGTTTTTTTGGCTAAAGACTTCTTACTGGTTCCAGAGTAAGGACATTATCTAGTCGCTTATTGTTGGATTCATGCGCATTTTCCAATCTACATTGCCAAGGCGAGATCCCGAAAAGATATATTGTTAATATTGGTATTGGGAACCCATATAAGATACCATATGTCAAATTTTTTTCAACTTATATATGATCTTGGGAGCCTCGGTGGAGAAGAATTCTTCAGTGAAGGAAGCAGAAATAAAGGAAAAAAGTGCTTCAGGCTTTGACCGGAATAATATTATGATCTTTAAAAAAATATGCTCATATGGCTTTAGGCATGACCCTCCTAGAAAAACTAGGTTGTGGCGTAGGATTTCAAATCCACCCACATAAAAATTTTCTTCAATGAAGGAAGCAGAAATAGAGGAAAATAGAGCTTCAGGCTTTGACCCGAAAGGGTTGTTATGGCCATATAATAATAACAAAATATGCTCACAACTTATCAAGTAAACGATATAATATGTTAGCAAATTAAGATATTTAGGGAACAAGCTCAAAACTTTCGTGAAATTTGGTGAAAATCTGCATGAAAGTTCCAGATTGAAGATATTATTGAAATTGTTTGAAAAGCCTTAAGAATTACTTATGTAAACTATTTAAAAGACACGGTTCAACCATTGAAATAAAAGTACTAAAAATTAATTAAAACTTTGAACAAATGGATGAAATTTTTAAATCTGAAACTGCAGGTCCTTAATCCTTTTGAAGCATTGTTAATTTGCACTTTGTTTAACAAAGACTTTGGTTAATTCCGCTTTTTGCGGGGTGTATTTTTTCGCCTTAATTTTCCAGTGGAATGGATACACGTGTGGGTTCTTTGGCATTGCAGATCGTTTCGTATACCCCGTGTACCAGGATATATGTAAAGCATAAACTGAACGCTTAAAAACTTAATGAAGATGCGTTGGTTTTGGCCCGCGGCGGGAGAAAGTAAATATACTTCGAGTTAAAACTTGAACCACATGAACATCCTGCGGGCGCTCCTTGACAATTAAACAAAAAAGCCAACAACAACAACAGCAAGTGGTATCCGGGGGAGGGGCAGGGGAATATAAGTGGAATGTGTATTGACAGTACTTTGGCAGGCTGAATTACAAATGAAATTAATTTATGAAAATACGAGAAAACGACGCACAGTTGCCCTCCTCAAGCTCTCCTCAAGCCCTCCTCAAGGCTGTCTGTCCCGACTGTCTGTCCTGACTGTCTGTCCTGTCTGTCTGTCCGCCTGACTCTACTTTTTTCCTTGCCCGCATTCGTTAACAAGTATTTGCTTTTTTCACACACAAACACACACAAACCACCCCCAACCCGCCACGCCCCCTACGCATATATATATGGCCTGCGTCTGCAAAGACTGTGGCAGGATCTTTGAGGCATGGACGTAGCTTTAAATGGGTTTTTATCTCACGCCCCCTAGGCTTACTTAGAAAAAATATTATTATTATATATAGACATTTAACTCTACGATATATTAGTACGATCCGGCCGGTTTAAGCTTCTTCATAAAGGAAGGCTACCCTGAAGCTCTATTTGTCTTTATTTCTGCTTCCTTCACTGAATAACTATCTTTTTACATGGGTGGATTTCAAATCCTATCGCTATCGACATGAATGGGGCTATCCACTGAACCAACGAGGCCCCAATTCTACGTATAAAATGCCTGAGTCTTTCTACATAAGTATCTTGTCTGCATATCGAATATCCAAAGCAATTTTGTATCTTAATAGAGCGGGCATAATATATATTATGAGCCATATTATTATTATTATATGGCCATAACAACCCTTTCGGGTCAAAACCTGAAGCCCTATTTTCCTCTATTTCTGCTTCCTTCACTGAAGAACATTTTTATGTGGATGGATTTAAAATCCTACGCCACAACCTAGTTTTTCTAGGAGGGTCATGCCTAAAGGAATGAGCGGGACTCGAACCTCGCACCTCTTGTTCGGCGGGACAGTGCGCTATCCACTGGACCATCCACTGAGGTTTACTTTATCATAATATAAAGTGACTAAGCATTGCTTGGGTTAAGCTTAACTATATCTATGTGAAATGTGGTTATAAGAGATACAGCTATATCTAACAAGCAAATAGTGGCCATAAAAACCCCATTGGGTCACAGCCAAAAGCACTATTTGCCTTTAGTTCAGCGTCCTTCACTGAAGAACTACTTTTCTACGTGGGATTTCAAGTACTACGTCACAACATAGTTTTTCTAGGCGGAATATGCCTATTGACATGAGTGGGACTCGAACCCACAGTCCCTAGTTTGGCAACACAGTGCGCTGTTCGACTGGTCCACCGCGGCCCTTTGGACTCACTACTTTAAACTAATTTTCATCTCTACAAAATTTTCAAATATTTTTGGACTTTATTTATCGAACCACTTTTTGCCTCCTTGAAATTTTACCCCAAATTTATCACAAACAATTTGGTCTATATACAAAATTTTAATTTGAATTTTCCCCACTTAATTTTTTATTCATTAGGCAGACCCTTGCACAGCCCCCGTACCCCCGTCGGGCTACGCCCCTGCCCCGTCGCCGCCCACATCCGCTGCGTCGGTATGTTTGTTAGTTGGCTGCTTGACTGTATTTTGCTGCCATGTTTGTTTGTTTGTTTGTTTGTTTGTTTGCCGATGTTTGACTACAATTTACGTCATTCAGCCGCAGACACCTGCACTTCTTGCTACCTCTTTGCCAGCTCTGGCAACCCCCTCAAACCCCTAATGCCGCACCGCACCCCCCTGTTCCCCACGAGTTGGCCAAGTGCCTGTACCCCCTGCCACCCTGCCACCAGCCGGGGGTAGCAGGATTTTAGCCCAGAGTGCGCACTAACGCCTGTACATACATAATTAAGGCGTGTTATCCTTGTTGACTTTGTTATTAATCCACTCCCGAGCAGCAAATTGTTGTCGGCCTTCCGATTTTCAGTCTACAGTCTGCACTCGCTAACGAGTACAGGGCAACAGGCGGCGGCGCGGATGAATGGAATGGAAAGTGCACCTGTCTCTCTACAGTCATCATCTGTCATTTGTTCTAAAGTTGTAGAAATATCCTTGTCCATATCCTTATAATCGTACAATCTAACTTCTCTATAGTGAACTTCTATACAATGAAGCTCTTCCTATTATGAATTGATTTCAAACACACAACTTTTTCGTTCCAATTTCATTGTATTTAAATATAATTTCTGTATAATGAAGTTTCTATATAATGAAGTGATTTTCTGGTCCCGTCAAGATTGATTATAGGGAAGTTCGACTGTATCTATAGATCTTAGGGAAACATGTAGCTGTTTTTAAAGAATCGATGTTTATATTATTATACTCCTTCCGAACTGTGTTAAAGTTTGTAATAGAGCGTCACGTTGTAGAGCCCCAAAACTTACCTCCAAAAGTAAAAGAAACATTAGTATTTGGGTTCCAGAAATAGCTTGTGTATGGTTCGATTAGAGCATGTCGTCTGCCTGTCCACCTTTCTGTAAGCAAAGTAAGGTTTTAAGCTATCGAAATGGAATATAGCCTTCCCTTGCTAATTTGACGAAATCGGCCGAATCGATCAACTATATAATATAGTTGGCATATTACTAAAATTCTGCAATTTTCAAGCAATTGAATAGAAAGTTCATATAAAACTTTAAAAACTTTAAAGCTCTAATTAATTTTAAAGAGATCTTACAACTATATCATATAGTTGGTCTACCATAAAACTAAACGTCGATTTTGTCAAAATTTTACATGCTTTTGTATTGAAAGTTCTTAAACACTTACGATTCCTTTCTTATACTCTTATTATAGCTGTATTTTATCAAAGTTTCAATGTTTATCCACGTTTATCAAGCGATTGGATTGAAAGTTGATAAGCTCATCATAAAGCTATAATGCATTTCAAATTTATCGCAACACTATGTCATATAGCTGTAATATACCTAAAGGTCGGGTTTATCCATATTTTACATGTTTGTTGTAATATTGGATCAAAAGTTCAGAAACACTTAAGATTATTTAGCTTCAGAGATGAATCTTATGTAGCACTGCACAAAATTTCAAAGAAATATATAATATATGTAGTATATAGACCCAAATAAACCCCGGTTGACTGAAATAACTGCGATTAACCAAGTAATCACATATATTCCTATTCTGATATACAATGTTAATATGTATTATTTATTTTTTATTATACCCTGATCCCAATTGAAAATGGGTAAGAAGGGTATAATAAGTTTCTGCAAAAGTATGTAACAGTTACATCGCATAAAGTAATGTATATATATATTCTTAATCAGGATCAATAGCCGAGATGATTTAGCCCAGTTCGTCGGTGTTTCCCTCTGTCTGTTTGAACGCGCCGATCTTTGAACTAGAACATTCAAATTTTCCATGAAGATCCGTATATACCATATCAAGTTTATTATTATTTGTATCGGAGAAACCAATTTTTTACTACAAAGTGGACCCGAAGCAATTGAGCCCTTCAGGCTGTATTTCTATAAAAGAACAGAACGATTATATATGTATTTATATTATATTATATAGACGAATAGCCCACAAAGTGAATAATGTAAAATTAATCGGAGGATCTCATATATAAAGATTTCTTTTTGATTTCATAGATTTTCAAAAATATCTTATCGGTTGCTTTTCCTAACAAACTGAAAAATCTAACTAAATCTTTCCATAAGGAGTACAAAAAGTTGAGAAAAGATCGAAAATATGCGACTTGTTTTAATACGACATTATGCATATATCTTTCTGTTAGAATCTTCGTTGTAGCGCAGAGTCAGGAAGCTCTAAGCAGGTCATGGATTACATATAACATTCTCTGTAAATTTGTTAATATTATATAGCAAAAGTTGGAAGTTGGAGCTATATCTAAGGTACTTAGATGGTTCACTGAGAACCTTACAACCTTAAATATAACATTTCTAGCGGAAAATGTGCATCAATTGCTCGTTTTACTGTGACAATGTGACAAATCGAAATTTTAATATCTACAGATCAAGGGGCTCTTCAGTTCAACACGGTCTTAAAACTTAAAAGCAATGTCAAGATTTCCTTTGTGTGTTGTAAAAATATTTGTGGTTTTTCTCAAAAAAATATTAATTTTTACCTTTTAATGATAAATTTATAAGTATGATGAAATAACCCTTTAAGTGCCTTTAACACTTGCTTTGACATATATTAAAATCAAAATTAATACCTTGAATTAAATGTGTTAAGTAGTCTGATTCTGTATAACATATATATTCGTATTCATATGCAATAAGTACATGAAATTACTGAAAGGACCATGTTTTAACCGTGTAGGAAATAATATCGATTACAAGCTGTCATATCAAATTAATTTTGGAGATGTTTTTAATATGTGAATTTATTTCAAAAATTTGTTAGCGAAATAATATATGAATATGTATCGTTTAGGTTTTCATTTAGATCCGAACCATAGATACAAGGTTTTAGAAGGATGATAGGCGTCGTTTAGAAGTTTAATAAAGATATATTTCTTAATTTAAAGATTCTCGGAAAACAGTTGGGTTCTACGGGATAGATATTGCTCTAAAGTTATTGGTTGACTTCAAACTATTCAAAGCCCATATCATATACATTTTTTGGTTTTATTTTTTGCCACGTTTTTATATCACAGACCCCACTGTGCATCATTCTCCTTGTACTCCTACCTGTCGCTCAATTTGCTACTTAAGCTCGCCTCTTTCTGAAGTTTATTGAATTACTTTCGTGTTTATTTTCCGATCATTAGAAAATTTTGCCAATAAGTTAATCAGAGTTACCTTTAAGGCGTCGTATTAACATTTTAATGAGTTTCCTTTGAATATCGCTTTTGAAAGGATGTAGTTAATGTCATAAGTGTACATTAAAATTTGAAACAATATTTGAAAATTTAATGGAGTTTTAAGGGACTTTCGTGAAAATGGAAGAAGATAATCGATTAATTTAAGAAAAGTCTATTTATTTGTGATGATTTAATTTAGTTAAGAACCCTCTAGCACTTGTGGGCTTTTGAAATCCTATCGAAAAGCCATTCTGGCCCTAGACTTTGAAATGTTGATACATAACAACTCCCAAAATACACTAGATCTTTTACGAGAATAAAATGTAACGATTGTATCAAAGTTAATATTGAATTTTCACTGATTTAGTAAAGAACTGTAGATGATACTTACAAAATATTACATCGGAAGATTGGTTTGTGCAGGCAGATACCATATAGAAGGGCGCTTTGAAAGCATTACTGAAAAACTATCGTATATGTAAAATAATCGAAAATATCGAATGGCGATTATTCAACAACTCTACTGAAGAACTATCGCTTATGTAAATGCTAAAGTTGAATGTGACAGCTATAATGATGAACTATCGTATGTATAAACACTATTGAAAATATCGAATGGTGTGACTATCGTTGCTCTTTTAACCTCAGTTTATGTTGTGTAAGGCTTTTCATTCTTGGTTACCATAAAGGTGTTATAAAGGTTTTAGGAAGCTCTTGAAGAAAGCCACATATTTTCGAATTATATTTAATATTAATGTTTTCCCATTTCAAAAACAATATTTAAGGATTTATTAGAGTTTTGGTAACAATAAAGCAGTATCTTATGGGGTTCAGTTGTGTTTCGAAAATGGTACATAGATCTATGTATAATGACAATACCCCAAAAATGTTACACTTATCAGCTTCTTACGGATGTATTGGAGTTCGCTAGACGACAATATATCATTTTTCAGGCACTGCATTGTTTGATAAAAAAGCAATCCATGCATAGACCAATTACCCAGTAAACACTGTATAAATATACCATTTTTTTCTGGCTTTTCTTCACTTCGTTGTGCAATTCTTCATATGGGCGTATGGGCGTGACTGTGTGTGTGAGTGTGTGTGTAGAAAGGTTTCAAATTTTATTATGCGGAAAAAGGTTAATAAATGGAATTTTCAAGTTGTTAAATTGTTTATTTAGGATGGCCTTACAAACATACACACACGCACACACACACACACACGCACACACACACACACACACACACACACA
>JBANCY010000905.1:0-10771 GCA_037040045.1 Phorticella flavipennis | reverse complement strand
ATCATATTTTATCTTACAATTGTAAGGATATTTCTACTACACTTGTATGTATTAAAAAAATATTGTCACAAGCTAGGAATAGATATTTTGTCACGTTCGAGATGACACGTTACAAATGAGTAATAAAATTCAAGAGTACAATAATATGTATATAAAAAATTGTATTATTTAACAATAAATATTTTAGTTTAGAATAGTATTTTTTCGAAATTGTACCCAAAGTTCACTGTGTTTCGTATTTTTCAAGATGAAATTAAGTGTCTTAAATTTTTTGTCATTCGAAAATCAGAAGTCTTTGGGACATATATTTCTATGGAAAATAGCGCTGATAAAATGCATTATTCTTGTAAAAATAGATTTGAAATGACCTGAAGGCTAATAGCTAGTGCTCGCTAATTATATTCTAATAAAATATTTTTGGATATATTAATTTATACCAAATTTCTGATATTTTGTCAGGGGGTTTGAGTTCTTTTTTACAAAATGAGTTGAAATTGATCGTTAGAATATACCAAATCGAAATGATAATTAATGAGTAAAACAAATAACAAAACATCGAAATTTTATCCTCGGTTGACGGAGTTTATGAACTGTTTCTGTATTGATAACTTTAAAGTGATATGGATACTGAGGGGATAATTAAATCCAAGAAACATAACAAAGCTACAATTTCGTCAAGTCAATTTAATGAGCCAAGTAAATGTAGAGAAATTTATAAGAGTGAAAATGACATTAAGGATGACAACGAATTAAATCATTTTGCGGTTACACCTGGTATTTTAATGGAAACAGCATCTCAGTCTTCCACGTCATCGTCAATATCATCAGCAACAAGCGGGCAAATGTCCGAGAAAAACATAAATATAAAAGGCAGCATTATTGATTTTCAAAGCATATGTGGGAAGTTCAATGACCATCCTGCGATACCAACGGGAGAAGATGTAAAGGAACCGAAATCAAAAGAAATTGATCATATATTTAATGCTCCGAGCAGTAGTAGCACAGTGGTATCTCCGTCCGCGTGTTCCTTGATGTCGGAAATTCTTTTAAGACAGCACCAACATGAAATTTTCCAAAATTGGTCAAAGTTGGAGGATGTAAATGGTCAGAACTTCTGGGAGGCAAACTGTAATCGGGATGGATTATTGGCTCGCATATTTAACAATAATGTTCTTTCTCAACGAAAGTTTGCTCAACAACAGACACCGCATCAGCAACAACAACAAGAACAGCAACAACATCGGCAACAAATTTTGGCAACACAATTGCTGTATGCACAGTTTTTGCAGCACCCTCAGTTGTCAGCATCGCATGTGGTAGATCGAGAACACGAGGAACGCGTAGATATTCTTGAGTTATCTGGATTGAAAAAGAATACCCTGGTTAGTGATGAAGCAGGGACAGTAGGAACAACATCATTTTCTGTTGGTGAATCGCAAGACAATAACAATAATAATAGAATGCTGAACAACGTTAGCAAATTCTCTCAAACTGACGAATCAACCTTTCACAGAGAAGGAAATCCGAAATCGACGTCGAATTATCGTCACTCGAATTTGAATAACAAATCAAGCAAAATTCGTAATAAAGATCAATGTACTTCAAAATCAAAAAGTTTTCTTTTTCGTCAGCAAAAAAACATTTTATTTGATATAAAAAAAGGGTTGGAGCAATTGTCATTACTTTGCACTCAATTCGAGAATAATCTAAGTACGCCACGGATTGATAGTGGAGATTTACGTTCGAGAGATTCTCAATCGAATCTTGAAGTAACTGTACAAGGGGAACTGGAAACCAATCGCAAAAGAATTGAGAGTATGCTACTGGAAATAAGTAGACTCTATCACCAGTGGAGTAGTGCCGAGCTGTATTATCTGCGCAGTCTTCAACGTTTGGGTCTCATGCCCGACTCCAATTCAGTCCCTAGTCAGAACTCGTCAACTCATGACATTATGGCCTTAGCTGCGATTGCTCTATCAGCGGATTGCGATTTGCCATTGAATAATTCAATGAACGATGATAACAGTTGCATCTTAAATCGCCCTTATAAGAAAGAAAATGCCATGGATGATATCCATACTCACTCAGCATCTGCATGTGGAAAAAAGCGCTCATTAGAAGATATTGAAAATATTATATTACAAAAAGCAGCAGCTGTTGTAGAACAAAATCGACAAATGCCACGAAAAAACTTGGATTGCTTGAGTGAAAGTACCGGAAGTAGCGATAGCGAGGAGTTGGACGTGGAGTTGTCATCATCAAAACCTCCATGCATTTGGCATCCAAGGAACAATGTAGTCGAGCTGGGCCCCAGTACTTCCGCTGAGATTATTTTGGAATATGCATCATTATCATCAGCACAGTCGAAACTAAATGGAATCGCAGGTGCCAGTAACGTCCTTAAAACTGATACTTTTTCAGCACCTAGTTCAACTAGATCAGCTCCTACTCCAGGCCCCAACGGCTCTGCCCCCATTGAGAACTCTTCTGTTTTAAACATATCTCCTGCCACACCACGGTCGTTGAATCGGGAAAACATTGTCGGTGGAATTTCTTTTAGTTCGGATCAACAGTATTTAGGCGAGATCCAGTTCCCTCCTACACCGTGTACACCACCCACAAGCAGTAACAGCAACTGTTCAACCGGAACTCTTGCTGGATTTTTCGCTTCTAGCAGCAGTAAATGTGACAATCGACGTAAGTCAAGGTATGCTCGACGCATTGAAACGCCCACTTCGTCGTCATCGACAAACAGCTGCCTGCAGGATAATTCTGCAAAAGAATTAAATGACTGTGTATACAAACCTGCCGCTCTCGCCAGCCTTACGATGAGTCCATTGCCGACAACAGCTACGATCAGAACTCCCTCTAGCGTACGAGGTGCATCCTCAACAGTTGCAGCTGTTGCTGCGCTTCAGGAACGCGCCCTCACCGACATGTTTAAAGCCCAGTTCAGCGCCTTATCGGCGGTTGCTGGCATTGTTAATGGATGTAACAGCGAAACCGTTGCTGCAAATAAAGGAGTACTGAGCGATAACTGCGATACTATGGCCATATCAGACGCTCCTTACGACTTGAGCGTTGGAGCAAAGCAAAAAAAAATGTAAATTTACTCCTAATATCACACATCTCAAGTTATTAATTATGAATAATTTATTTATGAGTGCCAGATTGATTCATCAAAGAATACTATTGTTATAGTTCTTTTTTGTAATACAGTTGGTAAATTTGTTTATTTATACGAGATGTATTCAAAAAATAAGGTGACATTGCATCTTTCTATCAAAACGTTAGAAAAAACTTCAAGGCACGAGTTAAGCGAAAGCCGATTTTCAAAAAAATGTTCTTCACTGCTTGAACGTGTCAGTTCTTGACGTGTTTAGGCGATCAGAACGGTTTCACAGTATGACACTGTCAATATTTCAAGTATTTCGGAGCACTTAATTTTATTTTGTACAAACATTTTGATGCAGATCCTTTGATTCCATATTTTTCGATAGCCAAAAATCTCCGAGCACTCAAAACACCTTTGACATTTACGCCTCTTACAGCCAAACAAAACACGATATACACTTGAAACTTGATATAGATGTCCGAGAAGAGTGTACAAACATAACAAACCAAAAAAATCGATAATCGAAAATACGTTGACCCCGAAATTTGAAAAGCGATCCTTACTTATTGAACACACCTCGTATACTTGTCAAAAAAGTATTCTGAATAATGTTTATATAATAATTTTCAAAATTATTGTTATCACCTTTATAATATTCACCCTGTATCCAACTACTAAATATATGTAGCATAGAGGTGTCAAACAACGAAAAAAGTGATAGCATTTTTTGGCTTGACGATGTGACCCTAGGAAATCTGAACGCGCTATAGCACAGAGCCGATTAAACAACAGGAGACTTCCGCACTCATATTTTTGTGATTGCATTTTTTTTTGGCATAAAATAAAATAACCATGCTAGAAAGCTGAAATTTGGTGGTATCAACCATATATGCAATTAGAATCAGTAAAAACAAGATAGAGTGCTGCGGTCGAGAGTGCTGGAATCGCTGGAATACCCTGATCCCAGTCTATGAATGCCGTTATACTCGAATAATACAGTTACACACAAACATACGTATACCGTTAAGAAATGTGAGCTGAATTCGGCGCTGCATCGGCCACATAGGTGGCATTTTACACTCTTTTGCGAATAACTTCTGTGGTTATTATCCGATTGACCTAAAATTTTCAATGATCGTTCGAAAAACATTCCAAAATACGTATGTTGAAAATCTTTACACCTGGTATACATTTTTTATATGGGGGAGGGGGGGGGGCGTTGCATCAAAAATTTAAGAAACTGCTTTTTGCGGATCATCAATGCGAATCCACATGCCGTATTTCGTATCTCTATCTGGCGTAGTTTAGCCGCCAGATAACATAATTCATTTTGGACCTTTTGCCATTTTAGCCCGTTTTCGGCGTTTATGATCAGATCGTTTCGAAATTTTCACGACTGCTTTATGACTTAGTCATTCTTCATCTTTAATTAATGTGATAAGGATTGTGGAAAATACAATCACTTATTTAATTTAGGGGGACCAAATTAGGATTGAAAAAACTTTGGATGCCACATTCTGCATAGGGTATACGGACACCCACATCCCAAATTTAATTTTCAAACATTTTGTTCCGGGAAAAATCAATATATGGGGTTGATAGTTCCATAATTGCCAAAGTATTTTGGTATTTTATCGAAAATAGAGTGAGAGTGAGGCCTCCAAATTAATGAAACTGCATCTATGCGAACCTACATGCCCAATTTCTTGTCTCTAGCTATAATAGTTTCATTGCTTTTTGTGGCTGTTAAACACATTTAGTTTGTTTTCCGGCAAAATGGAGGAGTTCCATCCTTCAATTTCTATTAATTTCCCTATATACCAAATTTGGTGTCGATGGCTATATCAATGTCTATAAATATTGTTTTTTTTAAATATTTATATTTATGAGAAAATATTAGATTAAACAAGATAGAGTGCTGCATTCAAGAGTGCTCGATTGCGGGTATACCCTGATCCCAGTCGAGGAATACCGTTACATTCTCCTAATGCAGTCACACAGGCACACGAACACACATACACACTTATACCTTTAGACAGCGTGCGCTGAAGACGGTGCTGCGTCAGCCGCCTTTCCCATAGGTGAATTTTTACACTCTTTTGCGAATAACTGTGTTTATTATTCGATCGATTCGAAACTCTCAGTATAAGTTTAAAATAGCATCCAAAATACGTGTGCTGAAAATCTTGCTTTAAATCAAAAAATTACACCTGTTATGAAATTTTTTTGATTTGCGGGGAAGGGGGGCGTGGCATCAAAAATTTGAGAAACTACATTTTGCGCATCATCAATGCGAACCTTAATGCCGAATTTCGTGCTTTTAGCTATAAGCGTTTAGCCGCCAGGTGACATAATGCATTTTTCACCTTTTGCCATTTTAGCCCGTTTTCGGCCACTTCTGAGTCTTGTAATACGTATTGCGTATGCTATACACGGATACTCATGCCGAACTTAAAGTCTGTAGCTTTTGTAGTTTCCGAGATCGGCGCGTTCATACAGACGGACAGACGGACAGACGGACATGTCTAAATCGACTCAGCTATTGATGCTGATCAAGAATAGCCCCAGGTGACATTTTGGCCCGTTTTCGGCCATTTTTGAGTCTTATAACTTCGTTGTTTATGGTCCGATCCTTCAGGATTTGTTGATGATATCGCCATTAATATGTATTTTGCAATTCACATGCTACTTTCTGCATGGTTTCTATGGGCGCCAACATACCAAATTTTATGACTCTTGCATAAAATTTGTGGCTGCTATACATATTTCGTCACTTTCTGGGAAAATGGAGGGGTGTATCAAAATTTTTGGAAATTCCATTCTGCAGGATTTGTGGCTAATAGTATTAGGAAAAATGATTGCAAGTTGCATCTTCTCCGTTGTTTGACACCTGTATGTATAATGCTTAGTGAACCCAAGTACATCAATTAAGTCTACTATAGATTTTGTCCATATTCTGTATTTAATATATTCTGAACTATGTTTTCTTTTCTAAATAGCGTATAATGAGACATTACCGAGTTTTTACTTATAATGAATTCAACAGATTTCCTACGAAGTTCAATTTTTTAAATTTTTTTACATTCTTATGGCCTGTTTAGTTTTAATTGACTTAATATATTTTAGTTAGTCCCCACACATGTCTTTCTAATATAGAATTTGCTGAATTTGCTATATGTATAACAATATTATTCTTAATACCTTTCATTTCAGGAACTTGGATACTAAAAACTCATCGAATCCGCAAGGAAACGACTGCAAAGACAGTTCAAATGATAAAAAGAAACCACATATCAAGAAACCTCTGAATGCATTTATGTTATATATGAAGGAGATGCGTGCCAAAGTTGTGGCCGAATGTACACTCAAAGAGTCTGCGGCGATTAATCAGATACTGGGGCGACGGGTAAGCACATCCATCGAGAACAGATTTTGTAGAATTTTGTATATCTAAGTAAATTGACATGTTTTCGGAGGAATTTTACTTTGTTTTTAACTAAGCACCGCGCGTGACTATCCAGCTGAGAAAATTGTTTAACTGTAGCAAGTGCGATTCTTACTATTCGTTCCAACCGTTCCCTCACTAAATTGTCGCATTACACTTGATACACACTGACCTACTGAGAGGACAAATATATACATTTGCAATATTGTATATTCGAAAACCCCAGAAACTATTTGCACTTGCTACATGTTCCTTATTAACTGATAATTACTGATTCCCACTATTAATGGTACTTTTATAGTGGCACGAACTATCCCGTGAAGAACAAAGCAAATATTACGAAAAAGCACGGCAAGAGCGCCAATTGCATATGGAGTTGTATCCGGGGTGGAGCGCACGAGATAACTATGGTTACGTGTCAAAAAAGAAAAAGCGTAAAAAAGACAGATCGACAGCGGATTCGGGAGGTATTGCACAAAATTGTCAAATTTGCTACAAACTGTTATTTTCTCTAACTGCATTTCAATTTTATGTTTTTCGTTTCTTTTATCTTTTTTATTTGTATTGGATTCTCTAAAAACTACAATACATGGAAATTCACAAAAAACACACAAAATTAACAGCATAAATTAAACCACGCACTCACACACACACACACACACACACAAACACACATAGTCCATTACTAACGCACAATAACAAAAAATGCGAGAATTCCAAAACTAACAATTCGAAATTAAACAAAATCAATAAAATATACAATCCACCTACAATCCATGTAATCTGTGTAAATAATTAGATGAATTTAACTCTCGTACCATGCCAACTGCCAAGTCCTACTAACTGAATAAACCAAATAAAATTTTAATAATAGTATTAGATGCAATCGCAGTATCAAAAACGAAAATTAAAGTGCAATTGAAGTACTGATCCGTATCTATCTTTAGAATTGTACTTAGAAAAAAATTTAAAGTGTACCATCTAGCCCCATATATACATAGAAATAAACATTGAACTTAATTAATCCTAATAAGTATCGTACTTTAGATTATCCTTCGGCAGATCGAAGAAATTCGAAAACTTTTAATACTAAATGTGAAGATGAAAATGCCTACACAAACATGTATTCGTAGCATACCAATATGTGGATCCGCAACGCTCAATTCACGACATACGCTTTCCATTTTTTTAAATTTTAAAAGTATTTTATTGAAATGTAGCCAAACTGCAAGACGAGTTCTGGGAAATTATTCGCTGTCCGATAGAAAAAAAGTTTCAATTTAGCCAGAATGTGGAGCTGGAAGTATGTGTTGGTTTCGATGTTTATAGTATGGAAAAGGGTGTTGTTGTATAAATAGTGGTTCAAGAGATTCAACTGTAAATCTATGAAATCGAATCAGATTAAACCTATTTCGATTTATTGAAAATAAAGTGTAATTGATTAAAACATATACATGTTTACATATAAAAAATGAGTAATAATTCTGCTTGATTTATGGAAGGAAGTCAACCAAATAGTACAATCGGTGAATTCGGGCTGGAATTGGTAAGCAGCTATCAAATTGGAATTTTCCCATAGCTGCGACCTCTGCTTAAAGCAATTTGTTATTTTAGACAATGATTGAAACAAACGAGATTTACTTGAGTTTTACTAACCGACACTTTAACTTGACATGTTGAAAACGACCGCTGAACTCTGGTCGTATTAATATTGAAGAATTGAAAATTTAAACGGGTTCAGAGCTACAATTGGCCATTTAATACACATCCCCTCACACGAACATAATAAAAATATACAGTGCCGTACAAAGAGGGACTCTCTTGGATGATTCCATGTCCATGCACGGGAAGCACTAAAATTGCGATGTACGTCACTGTATATATAGCTGTATATAATTGGCAGATAAAGTCCAATTGCAAAGACAAACAGTGAAAGAAACATTTAATTTTATTTAATGCTTTCATTTCTATAGATTCTTCAAAATTAAAAAGAACAAGTATAAATATTCATATATTGTATTATATTATAATTCTACACGTGAGAAATTGGCTACTGCATGCACCCGAAACCGTCTACAAGATCGATCCGTCAATGCTTTTCGACAATGTGTTGCCCAGAGTCAACGATTCTACCACACATTAAACGCGGGCGCACACCACATACATATTTCAATTGTGTGTCGTGTGGTAACGGGTGGTGGTTATAGTTATTTTCCTTGATATTGATGGGCGGGTGTCAAAAATGTACCGCCGTAACTAACACGTAACGCCACCGATTGATTAATGTATATTTGCATATTATCTATTTTTATTTTTCATAATTTTGATTTGCGCATATCGCAACAATATCTGATTCTGAGAAAAATACCACTCGATTGATAACTGAAAACCCCAAAATGTATAAATCCGCACCGATTGAACACCACAACAACTACTTTAATACACAATTTATTTTGCGACACTTCGCATAAATCCCACACTTAGTGGCATGCCTTGGGGCGTGAAGAGCAGGCCAAGTATTACGAGTTGGCGCGACGGGAACGCCAACTGCACATGCAGATGTATCCCGATTGGAGTTCACGCACAAACGCCTCACGTGGCAAAAAAAGGAAACGGAAACAAGACGCAAGCAACGACGGAGGAGGTTAGATACATTTTCTTAAACTATTGTACGATAACGATACTTATGTACCATATCATATAAAAACAAAATCAATACCAACACCAATTAAAATTCAAAAACAAAATTAAAGCCAAAAGCCGAAAAAGTTTTTCTGATCAGAAGTTACACTGATTAGAAAACATCTCTTCAAGGGACACAGTCGTGTATGTACACATTGTTGTGGATGTGGCTTTACTATTGGAAAACAAATGGATCGAAAGCATTGCGAGACCTCTAAATTTAGTTTTGATAATCAAAACACAACCAACATATTTATGGAATTTCTCCCCACATATTCGTAGGATCTGTATAGGAATATATATTTGCATCTTACATTGATTATTACATAAGACCCACAAGGAGCTTCCTGCTCTGTCCGTTCGGCCGTGTCGGACATATTATGTATCCGACATCTTACTAACCATTATACCAATTATCAATAAAGTAATTTTATGTACGTGGTTCATGTCTGATAGTCACATAGAGCATTAGCATCATCATCACATCCATTCAGCAATTTCCTATGTGTAGCATGTATATAATTTTTTTACTTTCACTAATCAGTTTATGCTTTATTGTTTATGCATTTTCCCTATGATTGGAACAATTACGTATATATTGAGGTGACTTCAACTCAGATTGTTCATATAATTGTTCATATAATCAACACACTATAAACCACCGGCTTTGGAATTTTTCTCCAGATGCATGTCTTTCTTTGGATTAAGCTCACACACGGCTATAAACTATTCATAAAGTGAATACAAGGAAAATTCGATCATATTGAAATTATGCTAATATATATGTCACCACACAGTCCTGATTGTTAATAGTAATTGGAGCTCAATATTATTATTTTTTTATTATTATGTGTAATTAGAAATAAATTCTAAATTATAAATGGTACCGTAGCCAGAGCAACTGAGGCCTTCAGGTTGAACCAACGACCTCGTCTTCGGGGGGACAGTGCGCTACCCACTGCTCCACCGAGGCCCCTCAATATTAATTAACTGTTGTCATGGCATCTAATGACTTTAATATATATTATTTAATATATATGAATGAATATATATATTATTTAATATATATGAAAGTCATTAGATGCCATGACATAATATTAATAATAATAATATTAATAATAAAAATTTTCATTATTTACAATTTTTTTTTGGATATTATCAGGAATTATCAGTATTAGGAGTGATTTTTACATTCTCGCTAGATTTTTGTTGCTTTCATAATAATATAAATAGCGTAGATTAACGTAGTTCACGACGAACGGTCAGGAGAGCATGTTCGTGTAACCGTAACTGTAATCGCAACCGTAACTGTAATTGTAACAGTAACTTACCTATCCAACCTGGTACTCGCATTTCTAACTCACTGCTTGCTAATATTATTCCAATGCACCAATATATTCTCCGTGTGCAGTTGTTCATTTTGTTGTAGTTACTATAAAACCTCTTACGTGCTGTCAAACTAACAACTAATTGTGTTCATTGATATATATATATATATATATATATATATATATATATATATATATACT
>JBANCY010000904.1:0-17461 GCA_037040045.1 Phorticella flavipennis | reverse complement strand
CGGAGTGTATGGGGGGGGAGAGGGGGAGAGCGTATATAGAGAGGTAGATAGCACACACACACACACACACACACACACACACACACACACACACACACACACACCCTCTCTCTCTCTCTCTCTCTCTTTCTCTCTCTCTCTGTCTCTGTCTCTCTGTCTCTATCGCACACATACTAAGCTTTACCTGCAGCCACGGGTCAAAGTGCTTTCGTGCTTTGAATTTGCTTTTACTGCACTTCTTCTCGTTCTGCTTCTTCTTCTTTCACTTCTTCTTTCACTTCTATCACATCTTCTTCTCCTTCTCCTCCTCTTTCATCTCATATTCATCCAACTTCCTTTTCTATATTGTTGTTTCTCTTTTGTTATTGTTGTTTTGTCTGCACTAAGCCCACTTACCCCCTCTCTCTCACTCCCCTCCCTCCCTCCCTCTCTCTCTCTCTCTTTCTCTCTTTCTCTCTGTCACACTCGTATCTTTCTCTCACTCTCTCCCGCCATGCCTAACCTAACTCTACCCATCTCTTTCACAGCTGGAAATGAGCGATTCGGCACCCAATACTCCCGGCCCCAATGCCGCACCCAAGAAGTATTATCGTCATGCAGCTCACCGGTAAGTTTAACCATCTTAACTTTATCATCTGATTTGGATTTATATATTTCGATTCATAGTTTTTCATGACATACTTGTTAGATAGAAAATATCGTTATTTATAACAATCGGAATAGAATGATATTCGAAAAACTTGATCCATTTTTTCCCCATAACCTAAAATGCCTAGATTCTAATAAAGTATGATGTTCCATGAAAACCTCATTTACCTTGTAAATTACACTTTTCCAGAATATTTTAAGGTTCACCAACTTCACCAACTTTAACTTTGCCAAAACTGATCCGATATTGATCTGAAATATCTTTAGATGGTCGGATTCTAGTATATTATGATGTTTCACCAAAATTTTATTTCCCTGGATATTTTAACTTTCCACAAAACATCAGAGATACAACAACTTCCCAAAACCCGATCCGATTTATTCTGCTGGGTTCTATTATATTCTCATTTCTGATAAATTAAAACTTCATTTCTATGGGAGAAAAAGGTCATGCTTTTCCGACTTCAACATGCCAAACGTGATCTAATTTTTGGAATACACTAAAATGCTTAGATATTGGATATTTAAGTTTTCAACTTTTCATTTTTTGAAAGAATTAAGGTATGCTGACTTCCAATTCCATTCTCAAAACTGATCCAATTCGATTCCCCGATACCTCAAAATATCATCCTGACCGATCTGAATTCAACAAAACTTTGTTAAAACTGAAATGTCTCTTGAGTCCGGAATATATTCATATTACGATTGATCGCAATAAACGCATCAATTTGATTCAACCGATTTCATGGATAATATATACCTCATATAGAAATTTTATAAGTTTTGACATTTTCATTCATCTCTATATATAAATATATATATTGTTATGTCTTTTCATCAACACAATGCAGGGGTGTCAAGGGGGT
Source organism: Phorticella flavipennis (assembly GCA_037040045.1). Lineage (NCBI taxonomy): Eukaryota > Metazoa > Arthropoda > Insecta > Diptera > Drosophilidae > Phorticella > Phorticella flavipennis. The sequence continues at coordinate 15,947 of JBANCY010000904.1, read as the reverse complement.
TCAGTATACGCATAATGCTATAGTAAACAAACCCGATGTGGGGCGCTGACATTGAGAGGCCCCCTACGTCGCTCATTAGCCGGCCGTACCAGGTTCTTATCATTAACGTCACTTTTCTCGAATGTTTTTTTGTTTTTCGTCTCGTTTCGTTTCGGTTGTTATTATTATTATTCTGCTTCTTCTTCTTTTTTCGCCTCATAAGCATCACGGCCAGGTGACGTGGGTCAGTCAGGCACAGTGTCAAGGCTAATCCTACAGTTTCTGAACCTCAATAGGGGTGCTTTGTGAGGCACTTCGTGAGGATAATAGAGCTGTTTTTCCATAATTGACGAAAAAATATACTGAAATCAACGAAATTTTGTAGGCATTAAGATAATGTTATACGGTATATTGGGGCCTCGGTGGACCAGTGGATAGTGCGCTGTGCCGCCAAACAAGAGATCGTGGGTTCGAGACCCACTCATGTCGATAGGCATGACCCTACTAGAAGAACTAGTTTGTGGCGTAGGATTTGAAATCCAACCGCGTAAAGAAAAGTTCGTCAGCGAAGGAAGCTGAAATAAAGTCAAATACTGCTTCAGGCTGTGAGCCGTTAGGTTGGTTGGGGGGGCCTCGGTGGAACAGTGGATAGTGCACTCTCCCATTAAACAAGAGATCTGGTTTCGGGATCCATTCATGTCGATAGGCATGACCCTCCTAAAAAATCTAGGTTGTAGCGTAGGATTTAAAATCCACCCACATAAAAATGTTCTTCAGTGAAGGAAGCAGAAATAGATGAAAATAGTGCTTCAGGCTGTTACTCTATAGGGTTGTTATTGCCATATAATAATAATATACGATATATTTCCTAAGCATCAAGATTCATCGATATCGATATTTTATCAATTCTTCGTATGTTCTGCTATCGATCCATGGATCTATGCCTCGAACTGTAAATTCTACATACCAACCTTAAGATTTTCTTATATATCGACATATTCATTATTGTAAGCCTTAAAACTATCGCATGTTGATATATTTAATTATCTATGAATTGTTATGTTGTTCGATATATGTTTTTTACCAACCCAAACATATAGATATTTTTAACTATTTTAAGATATTTGTAACTAAGTTCGTGTTTCGTTCAACACGATTTCGGTTAAGATGATGTTTTCTATAGTAATTAACATACATAAAATAGGTTTTACAGGTTACAACAGACCTCCCGACACCGCGATTTCTTTCAGTGTTCGCACGCAAAGCCCACTCGGCTAACACGGCTCGGCTGAGGCTTGAGGCTGTACTTGGTCAGCGCCCCATGCAAAACTGTTGCCACCTTATCGCCTTATCTGACATCAGAGAACAGCAACCGTCGTAGTAACCCACCGAACAGCCTATAGCCCGATCCACAGACACAACAACAACTGCAACTAATAACCAGACGAGTGTACCCCGAGTACCCCGAGTACTCGAACAGACACAAACATAGGCGGGCTTAAACCATCCAAAACAAGTGACAATTTAACGATTTTAGTTTGTAGCAAGTACGTGAAAATATTTTCAATACTCTACAAATGGGTTGATAACGTTTTACGATCTCATTTGTAAGCAAAAAATTGAGAAATTGAGACTATGGAAATTTCTGGAATCTACTTTATTGCGAAGATGCATTACAGGACCCAAAATTAGAAAGGGAACTCATATACCTCTCCTTTCAAAATGAATTCCTTATTTAGAATGTTCCTTCCTTCTTAAATGTTTAATGATAATGATTAATGATAATAGAAGAGACTTCAATTTATTTTAAAACATTGTGTTTTGATATAATCTGGAGCGGAAAAGAATTGTTGTATTTTAAATTAAAATTTTTAGAAACTTTTAGAAAGTTCTTTTTGGAACGTTCACTGATCAAATATACTCATATACTCGCATATTAAATGATAATGAGATTTGGAGAGTTAGAATAGGAAGATTCGAGATAGGAGTATTATAGGGAGCTAAAATATGGGGACGGGAGATAGGAGATAGGAGATAGGGCAGAGGAAAGAGGAAATATAAGACGGTATATTGAATATGGTAGATGAAATATGGCAAATCGGAGATGGGAGATTTCTGATAAAAGATAACAAATAACAAATAGCTGATAGGGGATAGTAGTTAGGATCTCGATCTTGATCTAAAGTCTGAATTGTGTTGTCCTATAGTTAAATCTACTATGATTAAAGATCTCCTCTTGCTATCCTTCACCATCTGGAGTGATACGCGATACATCACGGTGCTTTACTGTCTTATATGTCTTTGTAGACAATTCTTTGATTGAAAAGTGGGGATCGTTTTATATCTCATGCGATGAAAGTAGCTAACGAAATTTGCTTTCAGAAAGGTAACTCTTAGACCTCAAATACATAAAATGTACGATATGATTTGCTTCCCCATGCTATATGTCTCAAAAGTCAAGTGTATTACGAATTCGACTCAGATCCGATCGTTATTTTCAGTATATGCATATAAATAGTTTCTATTTTGTGTTTTGTTTTTTCCAATCTCGTATTATCAACCTGTTTGCGGCTTGTTCACAAATATTTTTCGAGTGGGCACTTCGGCGAGTGTCAACTACATTTTCCACCCAACAAAGTAGAGAGACAGCCTCAAAAAAAATACCGAAATACCTATCGATATGTATAGAAAATTTATGTCTGAACTCGCGTCACATTTTACAATGAGATATATATAAATATTTCCCAGTCTGTCTACAAGTTTTGAGCGTTGACATTGACACATTTATGACGGACCGCGAGTTCTTAAATTTTCCACTAAATTTTTCTAATTTTCCACTCGTTGGAAATGTAAATATCGCATATAACAAACGATTCTTAGAATGCTCTGGGTTGATATTGTGCTGGAATTGTGACTAATGAATTCTAATTTTAGACATGTTTATCATAAATGTTGTCACATTCTGATAAGTAACCAACCTCTCCGAGAGCCACTCCATGGCGACAATTTTAGCAGTGGTTCTCGCATGAGTATTATGTAGATAGAATCGGATCGGAACAGAGCAACTACTTCAGATCGTAGAGTGACTCAAACAAGGTCGAAAAGGTGGAAAACTAAAGACTGGTATTTTATGCTTCGATCATAAAACTTAACGATTTGACAAACGTCACAGTTGGCCTGCCCCAATACGGATCAATATCATTTAAATGTTAATGCCTCGGACAAGCCCCTTTTGTATGATGAAATATGGAATTTATATGGTGCACAGTTATTTTCTACCCACAGAATGTGTATGATGAAATTTGATATTTTTAAGACAATCGTTTTTAAGTTTTTATAAAAGACTTTTCTTATAAAAAGAAGAGTTACTTTAGTAACGCGACTATCGATAACAATCGATTTCTATTTTTAATCATTACTTCTATATAGATTTAATCATTTCTGTTGATTTATAAAACATTTACAAAAATCGTTTCAAAAAACCATAATTTTGTGTGTAAGCATAAAATAAACATAAACAAATCTTCTGAAGACTCTGAAAATTCATGACCAAACCGCCCTATAATATCCAAATTTTAACACATCTCTCTGCATAAACTTCATATCAAATTCCAATACAAATTCAAAAATCATAAAAAAGCTGTCAAGTTTCTCATTTGCATAAACCAAAAAAATCCAAAAAAATCCACTTAAAGATTTGAACAAATCTAACCATATAAATATGCTTAAGCATGATATGATATATGGCCCAAAGCATAGACCAAAAACCAATCCATTGTCTAGCCACAATTTTATGGATCTTTCGTGTTTTCACTTTCGCGTGGCAGTCGTTTTAGCCAAGTTTCAAACCCACGCACTATCAGTCAGCTTTTTATTTCTTTTTTTGGATAATACGAGTATATTTTTCGATTGTTGGTGTTATTTATAATTTCCCAATTAACTTTCAAATGTCTCTCTCCGCCGATTGACACGCCAAAAGTGCCACGGGTCCCGGCAATTTCAGATATTTCAGCCCATGTCGTGCACTTGTGTATTCACTCAACGGCCTTTTGATAAATGAAAACAAGTCTAAACAAATAACTGAGGCCCTAACGAATATGGTATACACTATCTTGGCTGTCCGCTAGAGATTAGAGAGAGAGAGAGAGAGTTTGACAAGCTGCCAAATCCGAAGATCTTTTGTTGTTTGTTTGCTCTATTATTAACCAATTATTTGTTTACAAACAAGCGCCCGAATTGTTATCTGTTTGTTGTCAAAATTTTCCATTGATTTAAATAATATTTGCTCCATTTGCATCTATGTTAGCTATAAGGCAGGGAACTATCAATACCAACTATTTCTTTGTTATTTTAGTACTTTAGTTTGTTGTGGAAAAGTTCTTAACACATGGAAAGTTCCTAAAATCGCAATGATTTATAGCTGTATGTCATGAGCCAATCTTAATGAAACTAAGCTTTAAAGATCTTTTTCTTTTTTTAAGAAGATCTGATCTTCGACCGGTATGAGGTTTGAGTCTCTGTGCAGGGTGAACTTCCGTATGTACCTCATTCCGAGGTTTTGAATTTATTCTATTGTTCGTTGATGAGGATCCCCAAACTTGTGTACCATATATCCAGATTGGTGTCATTAGTGCCATTAAAAGATTTCCATTTGAGATATTTAAATTCTTTATAGCTGTTGCACTCTGTAGCACCCTCTTGGAGGGAAAATGTATCTTTATTATTATATCAAAAGTATTAATGAATATGAAAATACATTATCCATCTGAGAGGGTGCTATAGTTTCGAAAATTTTCTGAATATGTGGTATTTTTCACCAGACTTATGCCTCCACCCCTGTTAAAAAGAAAAATTTGTGAAATACATCGTTTTGATCCAAGAACGCGGTAAGAAAATGTTGAAATTTTTTGACCACTAAAGTTTTTTGGGCCCTCAATAGACCCGTGGATAACGCAATGTCCCGCCAAACAAGAGGTGTCGGTTCGAGTCCCAGTCAAGTCGATAGGTATGGCCCTCCTAGAAAAGCTAGGTTGTGGTGTAGGATTTGAAATTCACCCGCGAGGATTATAGTAGGTAGGTAAGTAGGGGGAGCTAATGCTTCAGGCTGTGAGCCGATAGGGTTGTTATTGTTTCCCTTTAATTATAATAAGAGTCTTAAAACGTGAAAGCAAATTCTTTATTTTTGACCAAGATTAGGCCCCCCTAAAATTAAGAGTAGTACAAATATAGGCTTCTGAAATTTCCACTGAAGTTAAAAGTCAATAGCACTGGGTAATGCCGGACTGTAACTTATTGTCCCACGAAAGAACGCAAAATTTCCTTTAGGACAATGAGAAGAACATTTTAAGATCAGAGGGGGACGAAATTTCTTCTGCGTATTGAGGAAAATATACTTTAAAGAGGAGAGTAAAACTTCTGGAATAGAAACATTGTCATTATTCAATTCCCTCTGTCGTTTATCATCTCTCAAGATCGACTGGACCAAGTGCTTCTACCCCAAAGCTTTAGATTTTCGAAGTTTCCTCTAGCCGCTTTTTCCAACCCTTGACCATCCCTTCGACAGACAGGACAAACCTTTCATAGTCCTTCGAGCCGTCCGGAGGGCGCCTTGCCCATGTCCCAGCTGAGGTGCCCGGTTCGAGGCAGAACAAAAACAAAGGGGCCCACAACAACACTTTGTGTTTTATTGCATAAAAGGCCTTATAACAACAACAATAGAAACAACAACAATAGCAACAACAACAATAGCAGCAACAACAACAAACACCAGACACAGCTGTGCTAAGCGCGCCTCATTTTTGACACGCAAATGTTGCGGCCCGAAGAGAGCTTGCGACGACAGCGTCGGCGTCGACGCCGGCATCTGCGTCGCAGTCGCCGTCACAGTTGACGCAGCGCGCAAGAGAGTGAAGAGAGCATGCGCGCGTCGCTCAGCCGCGTACGTACCGCGCGCGGCTCTCACTTGTGCTTATTTCGCTTGTTGTGCGAGGGTGGCTTCTGCAGTTCCTAGCACAATTTATAAAAATTTTCCTTTTTGCACGAAACTTATTAAAATATTCAAACATTTTGATACACCCATCCTTTTTCAAGGATTACAATTTTTATGTTAGTGTCCTTGTAGGTGATTAGGGTACCTACGAACAAAGTGGCATCCAAAGATTGTTTTCCATCGTAATATGGAAACAAGAAAAATTTAATAAATGCTATGATTTCTACAAATTTATCGATCATAATGATGTGATAAAGCCATACTGAGAGTTTCAAAACCATCGAATCATTAACACCAAAGACTCTTTCTAACTCTTTTGAACGATTCAAATATTTCACATTCGAGCTCAGCATTGGGTCTCCTCTGCGATGTGTTGTCTATAATGAAATATCTAGGACTTAGGCCCTATACTCAGGGCAGTATAAGAATACGAAATTTGGTTTGCTTTATTCGAGGACAAAACCCAAACAACTCGGGCTCTCGGGGCATAGGGCTGGGCACTACTGATCTAAGGCAACAACATAGGGCAAAGACAAGAACAAAAAAAACTAGAAGTCTGTTCATTTCGAGCGGTCGTTGAGAAATCGCTACGATCAATCCGAATTCCAAGAAGGGATTGTTTTTTTTTTGATGATTACGTCAAAATTACGTCAAAAACATTTTTCCAGCGTATTTTGCAAGCTCTGATCATTTTTGGTATTGGGCATAAAGATAAAATATCGATTACTGATTAAGTATTATACTTAAACTATTTAATTTGTAAAATTTTCAAAAAAAATTTATGGCAAATTTTAGAAGTTGCTCGAAAGTATTAACTTTGGAGGTGTCATTTCAAGCCTTGGATAACTGGGAGCTTTTAAGGGGGCCTCAGTGGACCAGTGGATAGTGCGCTGTCCCGCCAAACAAGAGATCGTGGGTTCCAGTCGCACTCAAATCGTTAGGCAGAAAAACTAGGTTTAAATCCGTCCACGTAAAAAAATGTTCTTCAATGAATTAAGCAGAAATAAAGACAAATAGTGCCTGTGGGCTGTGACCCGATAGGGTTGTTATGGCCATATAATGATAATACGCCGTAAGGGGGCCTCAGCGGAGTAGCGCAAAGCGCACTGTGCCGCCAAACAAGAGGCTGTGGGTTCGAGTGCCACTCATATCGATAGGCATGACCCTACTAGAAGAACTAGGTTGTGGCGTAGGATTTGAAATCCAACCACGTAAAGAAAAATTCTTCAGCGAAGGAAGCTGAAATAAAGTCAAATAGTGCTTCAGGCTGTGACCCGATAGAGTTGCTATGGCCATCTAATGATAATACGCCGTAGGCTTGCCCTACTGCTGGGGTCTTAGCTCTAAGCGCGCACTTTAGGAGCCACCCTCGCACGCTGCGACCGCTTCCTTCCCATTTCTACTGCGTTGCATTCGCCGCGTCCGACGGCGGCGACGTCAGTTGAAATTCGAACGTCGACCGAAACTGTTGCTCTGCCTCTCGCTCGCCACAGCCAACCCAGTAAAACTGCAAAAGCACAAAAACAAAACCAAAAACAGAGAAACACAAACACAAACAAAAAACAATAATCAAAACAAAAGAAAAAACATAAAGTAAAATAGGCCAATTGTTAAACGCTTTTTGTACATATATATAAAGATATATATATATATATATACTATTTTTTTTTGGTTTTTTTTCGTATATCTGTGATAAGCTGTCAAACAAAAACAACAAAAACAAACATAAAAACACAAAAAAAAACAACAAAAACAAAACAAACTTTGAGAAAGCCCCCGGAAAATAACAATCAAGAAGAAGCAGCAGCAGTCGTCGCCGCTGCCGTTGCCGTCGCCGCCGACGTCGCAGCAGCAGAGAGCCCCAAGCCCCAAGCCCGTCGTACGAGATCATTCCAGCAGTAACGCGTGCGTCGCTGCTGCTGCGCTGCCGGCTGCGCATAGATTCGTGACGTCGGCGTTGACGTTGACGTTGACGTTTGACAGCAGCTGATAAGGCTGCTGCCTTTTTGTTGTTGTTGTTGTGCTTTTCGCACAGAGCTGTGCTTTGGGCACCGTTGGGCAGCTCCGAATTGCCATTTGACACTTAACGGTCGACGGCAGCAGAAGTAACAGTACACAAACATGCCGCTAAAACAACAACAAATACATTCCATTATCAACAACAACAACAACAACAACAACGACGACGACAACAACAAAGACAACATGCACTGCAATTCCGGGGCACGGGAACGCACGCAAACCATTGGCGAAACGGACATTGACCAATCCGTGTTCAACGGACAACCGGGCATCGATGGCATTAACAACTATCACGGACACAAGCGCGAACTGGGACACAGGTGAGCCACCCTAGAGAGCCCCGGGGCCCAAACCCTGAACCACCCTAGAGAGCTGCCTACCCCATTTCCTGAGCCCCCCTAGAGTTGCCCCAAGCCCAGCCCCTGATACACTCTGGAAAACCCCGGAACCCAATCGCTGATCGACTCTAGCGAGCCCCTAACCCCACCTCTGAGACACCCTAGAGTTGCTCCAAGCCTGACCCCTAAGCCAGCTTAGAGATGGCCCAAACCCAACTCCTGAGTCACCCTCGAGAACTGCGGACCCGAAACCCTGAGGTACCCTAGAGAGCCCCTACCGCCACCTCTGAGACACCCTAGAGCGCCCACAACTCCAACATCTGATCCACCGTAGGGACCCCCGGAATCCAACCCCTAAGCCACATTTGAGACCCCTCGATGCCAACCCCTAAGCCACCCTAGAGACAGCCGATCCCAATCCCTGAGCCACCCTAGAGTTGCCCCAAACCAAACCCCTGAGGCACCCTAGAGTTGCTCCAAATCCAATAGGGACCCCCGGCACCCCACCCCTAAGCCACATTAGAGACCCCTCGATCCCAACCCCTAAGACACCCTAGAGAGCCCCCGATCCCGATCCCTGAGGCACCCTAGAGTTGCCCCAAGCCAAACCCCTGAGGCACCCTAGAGTTGCTCCAAATCCAACCCTTGAGCTCCCCTAGAGAACCCCGACCCCAACCCCTGAGTCACCTTTTAGAGCCCCCAATCCCAACCCCTGAGTTTTCTTAGAGAACCCTCGAACCCAACCCCAACCCTTAATGTCTCTCCTTCCCCCTCTTTATCTCTTCCACTACGCCATTTTGTCTAACAACCCGTCAATTTGGCGCCCATATACCATAACTAACAGCTTTTGTCCATCTGTCTTCGCCTATCATCATCTTTTATGCTCTTTTGTCTCCTTTGTCTTTTGGTTTCTTGTTCTTCCCCGACATTTACAAATTACCACTTATCATCTAGATTCTCTATAAAGATCTGCTTCCGCTTGGCAAACGGGCAACATCTTGATTCTCTATAACTGCATAATTCTATTTTTCTTGCTGCCAACGATTTATATAGTCGCCTTGACCTTTGATTTGTATCTATTTGATTTCAATATACTTATGATCTACGCATATTTTTGTAAAATATTTTCAATTTGAAAATGGTTTTGAAATTTGTTGTCAATACAAAATGAACTGTATAAAAGTTTACTGGGTGAAGTGAAAACTTGAGGCTCTTACCAGTATGTTCTAATCCTTTCTGGAAACTCAAAATCCAATTTTTTCCTAATCTTAAAAAAGTATTAAATATTTTTTTCTGAACTTTTTTCAGTGTTTGTCTTTCTTCTTAGAATGAAATGGTTTGAGTTTTAAAATCCGTCTTCCGCGAATATTTAAGATTACTACCTTATTTATAAAACTTCAGACAATTTTTAAATATTTTTCTCGTTTTATCAGTGCTTTACATATTATGGAACCCAATAGAAGAACCGCCTGCAATACAAAAGATTTCTATCGGTTCTTAGAATATTTCCGAGAATATTTCAGATTCCTTTTATATATAAGTACTCAATGGAATCTGAAACATTTTTTCTTTCCTCTAGTAGAATTGTCTGCTTCAAAAATTATGGATCCCGGTGTGAGTTTTAAGAACCGTCTAAGTTCAGGGAATATTTGAGATTTCTTGCTATACATACTATAGGTACTTAAAGGAATCTTAAGATTTCTCCTTATCCATAGGTACTTAAAAAAATCTGAAATATTGTAATTGCAATTTTTATCATTGTTTCCGGAAAAAATAGCTTGAATCGAAATACTTCGTTTTACTGGAGATCCTTAATTTTTATACACATTCTTGTATTCACTATTGTAACTATTCCCCAAGCGGTGTTGTTATGTAGTTAATATAATTTATAGATCGGAATCTTTAAGTATTGAAGATTAAGTAATCCACCCATCCATCCGCGAGAAGCAACATGTTCTTTTTTATTTTTTTTTGATAGAACGAAAGTCTTCTTCTAAAAATGTAGAGCTAATTCCAGTATGGTCAGGAACAAAATCGGTTAGGTCATGTCTGTCTTTATGTATGTAGTTCCTGTAGTCTACATACATATAATAAATGGAAATATCATACTTTAACACAATTAAGGGAAACTTGGTTATTCTTACTATTACGTATAATTCTCAACCTGTTGAAACTGTGACAAGGCAAAATGACTTGAGGAACGCCGAAACGCGTCGGCGTAGTTCTCTAGACTCAGCACCATATAAATTTTGATATAGTTGCCCTCTCTGCTGTTATCAGTCGTTTGCCTAGCATTATTTATAATACTCTATTTCAAGACCTTGAGTCCGTCTTCTTTAAAGAATTTCAATTCTTTCAATTGAGATTTTAATTTTGGAAGCACTAAAATCAAAAACAAAGCTAAAGCATAATTGTTTCCAAGCAACTTTGGATGTAAACAAAAGATTTCCATCTAATGTTTTTTCACACTTTAGTCTCCGAGTGGATATTGCTTGAACTTGTGAAATGATCTATAAATAGCCCAACCATTCATGGGTTATGCCACGTATATCGTCTGAGCGTTCCATTCATATCCGTATGGCTTTCAGTTCTTATCTGGGACAGGCTTATCAAGCAGCTGTCTATCGGATAGTTCAATCGATTTATCTAATCAATCGGTTTGCTTTATTATTATTATTAAGCCCGCTAAACACAAATCCCTATTATCAATCCACCTGAAGGCTACTGGTTTTTTCCGATTCATTGGGATTTGCCAACTTGAGCACAATTTGCATTCGCATCTCAATTTGCATCTGCTGCATCTGCACTTTCACTTTGTCTTTTCTTTACTTTCCTTTCCTTTGCTCCTCTCACTCTCCTCCTCCGCCGCCTTTCGCTGAACAAGACAAAGCATGTCTCGTGTATCGTGTTCCGTGTCTCGTGTCACGACAACGACCGGAACCGGGGGGACCAGGTTTGTGTCTCAGCCTTTGTCTGGGTTATTAACGTGTCCTTGGCCAGATGCGTTTTTCCTATGTGTCATTCTGTCCTTGGGAGTGTCGTCTCTTCCGTCTGACACCCCTACCTCCCCCCTCCCCCTATCAACACCCCCTTGCCCCTTGCCCCTTGCCCCGCGCACCCCACCATGTTTTGGTCTTAATTAATAGTGAGGCGTTTGCTGGCAGCGTGCCTAATTGATGTCGTCGTTTATTTTACCGGCAATTTCGATAATTTTCTAGTATTTATGTGCTCTACACAGTGTCTACGCCAAAAGGGTATGATGAACTAAGTATTGGATAGAGAAGAAAGCAGCTTGACAAGAGAGTCATTGAGTTTTTTCGCAATAGTCCTACATTTCATGGAACTATAGTTGGATCTGCAATGCTTTTGCTTTTGGGGCAGCACGAACAGTTTCGATTTTAAGGGATCGAAACTTACGCTCTGTATTTGGTGTGATCAGCTGGGCGTAATTTAATATGATCTCCTGAACCGAATAGTCTCTATCACGGGGAAGTATACCGACCGTTAATTGATGTCTTAATGCAAGAAAAACTGCCGCAATTTTCGGATATACATGACAAAGTGACCTTGCAGCAAGAAAATGCTCGACCAAATGTTTTTATTATTATTATATGACTATACCAACCCTATCGGGTCAAAGCCTGAAGCCCTATTTTCCTTTATTTCTGGCTTCCTTCACTGAAAAACTTTTTTTTACGTGGGTGGATTTCAAGTCCTTCAAGGCACAACCTAGTTTTTTTTAGGAGGGCAGTGGTGTAGCCAGGGTTATGGGGGTGAACCCCCCAAGCAAATTTTTCTAGCTAAATTGTATACATTTTTGTATACCCCTTATCCTTTAAATTTGTATTAGCCCCCCCCCCCCCCCAAACAAAATCCTGGCTACGCCCCTGTAGGAGGGTCATGCCTAAAGGCATGAGCGGGACTCGAACTCGCACATCTCGTTTTGGCCGGAGAGTACGCTATCCACTGGACCTCCGAGGCCCCAAATGTTAGCAAGTCGTTAAAACACTTTGTTGGGAACTTCTACTCAATACTTTGAATAATAAAGCCTCAAAGTGCGAAATAAAGCCAACTCCTAATATGGCAGCTATATGACATAGATTTCTCATCCGGCCGGTTCCATCCTAAAATGTTTTCTGGAACCGGAATGCTTGTGGAAACTGAAAACAATTTTAAAAAAAATAAATATTGGTCCCTAGCAACTGCGAATTAATAGATACTACTTACGAATTCAAGCTGTGCCATGACAATTGTATTCAGTATCAGAGACCGTCGATAATAAGTCTTATATCTTGCATATCTTCCAAGCTTATATGATTATTGAAATTTAGTGGATCTGTAAATTTTCAAAACAGTGTCTAGAATATAGGTAATATGGACAAAACTGTTCTTCAGACCTGCCAGTGGCTATAATAATACATATAATGATGCAATCCTTCCGGTATAACCGAGCATATCTCTAAATCTATATTACTTCAATTCTGAAATTTTGATTGCATATTCAATATTCTGAAATAGTTTCAGATTTGATAAGATGATAAAAATGGTGCTGTCGCAATCTTACATTTGGGACTTTTTCTAACTAATGGGTATATTCTAGTTGTGCTTGACTGTGCTATGTATGCTATAATATATAATATGTAATAATATATATGATAATATGTTCTTTGCACTTTTTGTTTGTTGTTGTTGTTGTTGATGATGAGTTTAGTTCTGTCCACTTGTCTATATAGTCCCATCCCCCATTCCCCATTCCCCATCTCTCCCGACATTTCGGATGCTTGTCAATTAATGTAAATTATCAGGCCGGCAGAATGTGATTTGTCGCGGTCGCAGCTGCAGCTAACTAATCTCCGCTGCTAATCAATGTTGATTAGCGACAACAACAACAACAACAACAACAACAACATAGAAACAACAACAAGATATGGAAAACATTTGCTCCAATCTGCTTGTAAATCAGTTCAATTGGCTATTGTGCTTGACTTTTTACACCCTTTTCGAAGAAAATGGTATACTCACTTTGTCCAAAAGTATGTAATGCATTGAGAAACGTCGTAGACCCCCAAAAGTTCGATCGATGGAGCCAGGTCCGTCCGCCTGTCCGTCTGTATGTATGCAAAATAGCCTTTGGAACCGATCGGTTTGGACCACTATATCATATAGCTGCCCTATAACCACAAATCGGTTCTGCCCATATATCTTATGCTTACTAACGTATTGCCCTGAAAGTTCACATACTTCCAAGACTCGTTGTTGTCTACCGCTCTACCAAATTTCATAAGAATCGGACTTTATTATAGCTGCCATGTAACCATACATTGGGTTTGCCCATATTTCCCATGTTTGAAAGCTTACAAACTCCCAAGATTGGTTATTATCTAGCGCTCTATTAAATTTCATAAGGATCAGATTTCTTTATCATATAGCTGCTATGTAACCATAAGTCAGTTTTGCCCACGTGTTATAATTTATAGGACTGAGAGCTTACATACTCCCAATATTCATTATTATCTACCGCTCTACGAAATTTCATAACGATCGGACTACTATTTCTCACGTTTTCAAACGAATGGGACAGGGATTGGGATAGTTTAGTTAGATTAGCTATCTTCGAAAAGAGTATTAAATTTTCGGTGCGCTGAAGATAATCTTTCCTTACTTGTTTTGATTTTAATTTTGATTTCGAATTGGACTTGGACTTGGCATATAAATTTGAATGTGACAGCTTTAGACACCCCTTAGACACCCCTTAGACACCCCTTTTTCGCTACCTTTCGGTTTAGTTGTCACCTTTGCCACAGGCCCCCGTCTCCGGGTCTCCAGGTTGGGGGAACTACTGGCACTACGTGCATGCATTTAGCTGGGCTTCCCGTGGGCGACATTTTGTCGTTGAATCGAGTCGAGTTGCGTTGGGTTGGGTTTAGACGTGACTTGCGCCAATTCATGCAGAACAATTGCAAACAATTCCCTCGCCAAAGTTGCCTTAAATCAAGCAAACTATATATATATATATATATATATATATATATATATGTACCACTTAACCCCCCAGTCATCCCTTTGCCCCCTTTGTCCCCTCTTGGAAAATTCGGCACTGGCTGCAACTGCACGTAGTGCTGCAACTTTGCAACTTTTCGCATTGCCGGAAACGGAAAAGCCTGCAACAACAACAACAACAACAGCAGCAACAACAACATGAAGAAGAAGAAGAACCACAACAACGGCTGCTGCAACCTGAAACATCAGCAAAAGTTTAATGCAATTTGCATTTTCATTGAAAATTTCCAACAAAAATATATTTTATATATTTTTCATTTCAATTTTTTAATGATTAAAAAAATATAGTCATAATTATAGTAATTCTGTTTTATTACATTTCTGTAATTGTCGTATTCCATATACAGCGAAAGTAATTATTATTGTTTCTGTAATTTATGCGGGCCGCTCTTTCCAGTCCCTGAGCACAGGGGCCTCGAACCAAGCGGAGCGGGGGAACCCATTTGATCTGGCCTTGGGCGAAATTGTTTAATAATTTACTTAAAACTCTTAAATTGGGGGCAATATTATTCTAGAATTTAGCTTTTTGACATTTCTATGTGGGATTTCCAGTTCTGGGCAACTGAAGAAATGACAGAAACTGAAGGAATCAGAGGATGATGAATCTAGATGATTTTGGAAAATTAATGGAACTGAAGGAACTACTATACATAAGCTAGGGCTAAATTCAGAACTAATAGAGGAAATAGAGAAACTAGGGGAACTATATGAAGCGGAGAAATAGGCAAACTAGAAGATCTACAGCTAAAAACACTAATGGAATTGGGGAACTAGAGTACACAGAGGAATCGGAGAAATCATAGGAACTAAAGGCATCAGAGAAACTAGAGCTAGGGAAACCAATGGATTTAGAAAAACCAGAGGAACTAAAGCATTCCGAGAAATTATATGTTCTATTAGATCTACAGCTAAAGAAACTAATGGAACTGAATTAACTAAACTATACGTAACAAATAAACAAGTGGAACTATTGAAACCGGGCCAATAGAGAAATTCGAGAACCTAGAAGTAATAAAGGAGTCAGTGAAACTAGGAGAGCTACTGGCTCTGGAGCTAGAAAACCTAATGGAAATGGAGATATTAGAGCAATTTGGGGATTTAGAGAAACTAAAGAATCGAAAGGAATCTGTCAAACTAGAGGGATCAAATAGGGGAATTGGTAGAACTGGAGGAAATAATGCAAATTGTGGAAAGAGAAACTAGACGAACTAAAGGAATCAGAGAGTTTAACTAGAAGAATTGATAAAACTATAGGAATTAAAGGAATAAGAGAAACTAGCGGAACAAGTGGAGCTAAAGAATCTAAGGTTGGAGAAACTAATGGAACTAGAAGTGGAAAGTGAGGTATTAATACCAAAGCTTTGCTATGAACTTGTCTATATATGAGTTCTTCTATTTGGAGCGAGAGAGAGTGAAATACGGGAAATGGAGAAACATAGTTGTCAATATACTTAATATATGGGATCTCGGGAAAGAACTTCTAAATAAAAACAAGTAAGAAAGCTCTAGTCGAGTGAGCTCGACTACGAGATACCCTGATCCCAACAGTGCAATACAGG
>JBANCY010000903.1:0-17467 GCA_037040045.1 Phorticella flavipennis | reverse complement strand
CACACACACACACACACACACACACACACACACACACACACACACACACACACACACACACACACACACACACAAAGTTGCTCTGGAGTCAAGTAAATGACAACTGACCATCGAATAGCGGTACGTGCCCTATGACCACCCATATACCGCGCCCCCAGCACCGCCCACACCCACATCCTACGCCCAACAGACCCCACCGTTCCCACATACAAGTTACGTTGACCTGCGGCTCTGACACGCCTTTGGCCTTCGTTTCTATATTTACGCTCATTTCAGCATCAAAAATCTCTATACCCTTACTCAGGATATGCTGAGTTTGTTAAGCAACTTGGCATATAAACTTGGTATAGCTTAATCCAAGCAGCACTTCAGCACTCTGCCAAATGCCAACCGCCTCACATAACCTAACTTATCTTAACTCACTTAAAGTTGAGCTGGTGCAGCTTTCCATTAGTTCAGATAATATTGGAGAAAATTATTAGATTGGTTACAAATGATCAATACCTTCTAGAGAGCACTCTCACTGAAGTGCTGGTCTGCTATGCCATGTACCATCGACCGGAAAAGTTGATAATCAGAAAAAGCAATATCTGGGCTATATAGTGCCTGGGGTAGGACTTCCCAACGAAGTGTGTCCAAGTAAGTTTTAACGACCCGACATATGGATGTGCGTTGTCGTGCTGCAAGATTTCTTTGTCATGTCTATCCGAAAATTGCGGACGTTTTTCTTGCAATGCTCAGTTCAAAGGCATCAATTGCCGTGATGGTTTCGGCCGGCTTGAGCAGCTCATAATAAATGACGCCCAGCTGATCCCATCAAATATAGAGCATTAGCTTGGATCCATGTATATTGGATTTTAGTGTTGATGTCGATGCGTGGCCGGGGTATCCATACGATTTTATAATATTGTGGTTTTCGTAATTACTGGCCTTAGTGGACCAGTGGATTGTGTCCCGCTAAACAAGAGATCTTGGGTTTGAGTCCCACTAATGTCGAGAAAAACTAGGTTATGGCATAGGATTCGAAATCCATTCACGTAAAAACCAGATGTTCCGTGAATGAAGCAGAAATAAAGGCAAATAGTGCTTCAGGCTGTGACACGAGGGGGTCGTGCGAGCAGTTCTACACGTCTCTCGGTTTCAGCTCCTATGGCACCCACTTTCCTTGCTTCTGAATCAGATTTATGGCTTTGAGACGTTTGCCAACTGATTGGCAAGTCAACTCCCAATGGTATCTGAAGTGCTTGACACGGATCTTCGTCGAGTAACGCCTTCAATTCTTCGTCTTTGAACTTTTTCGCCTGACCGGGACGTTCTGAAGCGTTGAAATCGATAGAGTATAACCCCCATAAGCTTCCTCGAGCAGTAAACGGATCGTAGGAAAAGTTTTCTTCAAATGGAAGCAGAATAATAAAGCTTTCCGCAAATTGTGTTTTTTCGGCATTAAAGTCGACATTATGAAGGGTGTGACAATTCAAGCGATGATATAGTAAATTTGGTGTGCCCATTTGTAACATGCACTTATAAAGCCACCCCTAAAACTACTTTCAACACCTTATAGCTTAGTTATTATCGAAATGGGCCGTAAGAGCATAGAAATTTCGATGTGCACTCCAAAGGATGGCCCGAAATACCTAGTTACTCATTGTCCGGTCAGCAAAAGTTGCCAAATGCGTCTGCTAACTGTATTTGCTTAATACAAACACAGGCACACATACGTCCAGATAGATATATATATACATATATCTACATGTATGTATGGATATATAAATATAATAGACTAAAGCTATGAACTCGAAACTACATCGCATTCGCCATGTCGCCGTGTCGCCATGTCCTGTCGTTTCTGCTGATGCGACAGATTTTGTAGTCAGGACTCGGGACTCAGGACTCCTCTCTGGACATGTGCAAAAGTGTAAATGAGCAGTCATAGCTGGCGGCACAATTGTCACACTTCCCATCCTGCCCCTACGGTCCTCCGCTCCACCGGTCCTCCTCATCAGTACCGCCCGTCACCACTCGAGCCACCCGCTATTGATTGCATATGCATGAGCCATGCCAACTGTCATCTGTGTAAGAGTCTTTGAATCTTGTGCAACATGGACCATGTCATATTTTTATTTGCACTGAAACCCCAACCTCTTAACTCCCACGACCCCAACTCTAACCTCACAAATGTCCAGTTCTTTTTTCTCCATGTTCTTCTTGTTTTTTTTTTTTTTTGCCCCGTGTTGTCCTCCTGTTAAGCCACACCTCGCGCACCGCCCAGGGTTGCCTCTAATTGGAGTGCTTTAGCCGAGCTTAGTGCCTGGCGGACATTTTCAGCCATTTTAAGCCAAATTCTCAACGACTACCGCCATTCGGTTTGGATTTCACTCTTGTTCTGCGCTTTGATTTGACGCTTAACCCGTGCCCAGTGCCCAGTGCCTCGGCATTCCCAGATAACTGATATTCCCGCAGTGTTCGCTCACAATTGCCCTCCACTTAAATACTGACCCTCCCACCGCCCCTTTCCACCTTTCTCCCCTCCACCCCTTTGTAGTCACAGCTCAAGTTTTTTTCCTCTTTCGGGGTTTTCTAGCTTAAAACCCTTGTGATTTCAAACGTTTCTATGCCCATTTTTTCCAGCATCGAAGAACTTTTAATGGCCCTGAAACATTAACGAACGAAACATTAACGAACGAAACATTTTTCCAGAATTTTAAATTTTTGTGGTATGCCAATGGAAATCTGAAAAGACCTAATTTGTTCGTTTTATAAAGATAGAAATTCAAGAAATAAAAAACAAAACTTGCACCTCAAAATGTGTTCTGAAGTGAAACTGACTTAGTTTTAATAAAAATATTGTATATTTGGAGTTAGAAATGATATTTTAACATGTAGAGTGAAAAATGTTTTAAGGGGCATATTTCAAAAGCTTAGAACTCAGCCAAACCTTCACCGATTTTCACTTATTATACCATTTTGTTCATGATTTTAGATTTCAATTCGTTCCTAATTCAAATTATGTTGAATTTGCGAATATCATTTTTTTTTAAATTTTTTGGATTTTGAGATAAGGGTCCCCCCTGTGTTTTGAAAAAATTTTGAAAACTAAAAAGTCAAAATTTCAATCTTTTTCCATTTCTGTGATCAAAACTAGCATAAAAAAACATTTGAAAACTTCGACAAATGAGTTTCATTTTTGACCCAAAAATCGGCCCAAAATCGAGTAAAATTTTAACAAGTAAAGTGAAAACTTTCCATTTTGGGTATATTTCAATCTATCATAACTTGGTCAAAACTGAACCGATTTTGACATATTATACCATTTTGTTCATGATTTTCGTTCTACAGACAAATTATGTCAAATTTGTGAAAATATTTTTTTTTTTCAAATTATCTTGGAATTTGAGGTAAGGGTCCCCCCTGTGTTTTGAAAAAATTTTGAAAAATGAAAACTCAAAATTTCACCTTTTCTCGATTTCTGGCGTCAATATTAGCTTAGGAAGCTTATTTTAAACTTCGGCAAATGGGTTTCATTTTTGACTCAAAAAACGGTCTGAAATCGAGTAAAATTTTAACATGCAAAGTGAAAGCTGTCCATTTTGGGTATATTTCAATCTATCATAACTTGGTTAAAATTGAACCGATTTTGAAGTGTTATACCATTTTGATCATAATTTTTGATTCCAATTCGTTCAACTTTCAAATTATATTCAATTTGCAAAAATAAATTTATTCCAAATTTTTCGGAACTTAAACTTTGGAGTTTAAAAAAAATTGTAAAATCTTAAAACTCGAAATTTCGATTTTATTTCCACTTTTGGTATCAATATTAGTATAAAAACTACTAGGTAAATGAGAATCTTATGCAATTTTCAGCAGAAATCTAAGAATCCAGTTTAGTTTGGAAAAAGTATTGCATATAATCAAATATATAGTCAAGTTATACTATATATGTTGTAAACCTTACCAAAATTCTTCTAAAAATATAATCTTTTCTCTTTGGAAAGATCTCAAAGGAAACTCTGTCAAAACGAAAGCAATAAAAGCTGTTTACTGTGCCTAAAATCTAATAATTTCCTAAAACTGAAGTACCAAAATATGTTTTTCAAAACAAAAACAAGCAAATAATGAGAATTTCATAAGCAACAGTGCTATTTGCCGAGTCTTGTTTAACTGGCATTGCGCCGGGGGCCTCGGTACATCATAAGCCACTTTTGCGTGTAAAATTAATCCGAAAATCTGCCTAAAACTCTATTTACCCAGTTGTGTCAAATGTTTTGTGAATTTAATTAACTTGTTTTTCACATTTGTGACACAACGATGAAAACGTATTATATTATATCTGCCCCGACTCCATCCATAGGACTCGAGGGTTTATTAATGTGCCATCCAGTCCTAAGCAGTTTCTGTCTGTTTTCCCCGACCCAAACCGGAGGATTTCCATAGTCAATCGCAGCGTTTCCTTAGCTTCCTTCCGTTGACAGTTGCCATTTTCAGTCGGGGCCAAAAGCAATCGCTATCAAGTGCCAAATAAAGGCATAAACCGACAGTCAACAGTCAACACTCAAAATTCAAAGACCCCCACAGACCCCATAGACCCCATAGACCCCACAGACCCAAACACCTCCACAGCTCCCCACGCCAGGGGCAAAGGCCAAGTTCAGTGGCAAAGGATAAATATGTAAGGATTTACCAGGCAGGCTGGCTGGATGACTGGCTGGGGGCGAAAGGACTTGTGAATGGGCAAATAAAATGGAAATGAATATTATAAAGCTGACTCGCAGGACTTTTATGAAAAGTGAAAAAGCTGACAAGAAGCTTACGTAAATAATGTCAGCGGAACAATAAAAATAATAAACGAATTAGCTGCTTTAGGCGTAACTCGAAACTGACTGAATGGAACCGGAGAAATAGAGGGGTGGAGGGTTGACTAGAAGATACCCTGTGTACAGGAGGACATTATATGCAAGATGTGTTAGGGCTTTAGACCCTTATTGACAAGGAGCATAAAGAATGGTCACATATATCGTATAAATTATATGCTTAAACAAGATTTTGAGCCTCCTCCTAAAGGGTTCTTCTTTCCTCATTGCCTAACTTTTGAGCTTATAAACATAACGTTTTGAAATTTGTAGGATCAATTGGTATTGAGACAATGTAAGATTATATAGCATTTCAAAGCAATACATCCAAAAATAAGCTATATATTGACAAGCCCGACATTCAGTTATCTAATAACGATAGGTAGTAGTATTCCAATCCGACAAAGCAAAGCTCCTTGCCAAGTTCTATTACAATTGTCGAAAGATTGAGAACCTATTTCACATGCGTAGAGACATTCAGATCGATATATAGACAGATAGACAGACAGATGGACAGACAGATAGACAGTCAGACAGATAGACAGACAGATAGACAGACAGATGGACAGACAGATAGACATTTTGGGACTTGTTAGAACAAGAGGAGATCCCGTCCTATAAGAGGCTTTGAGTTTCTTTGAGTTCATTCTTCACCCCTTAAAATGTTCTAGACTCCACATCCACATATCTGAAATTTCAGAGCGACCTTTAATACCCCTTGTCAATTGTGCACTTAATATACCCGCCTTTCGGCACTTTTCAATGGGTACAATTAATAAAAATGAAGGTGCAAAGCGTGCACGGCAAACATTCAAATCGACTTTCGAGTTGCTTTTGTAATCTTGCCACAAATTTCGCCCCACTGCCCCACAGACAGGACACCGAGCACCGCCAGCCAGCCCCCTGCCTAACACTTCATCGCTCGGCTTTACCCTAATAACCTCAACTGAAGTCTATTTGTCGCTGTCTCTCGTTGTCCGTCTGCTTTTGGGCCAGGTCTGTTTGTCCCTGCGCCAGGACCCGACGGCGACGTTAAGATGTTTATGGCTTGTCAAGGATTATTGTTATCACCAGCTAGCCAGGTATGCAAACAAAATGTTACAAGCAACCTCCGGGCTATGCCGGTTCCAAAAACCCGAAACTCTCTCGTCCGTCTCCTGCTTCGCCTCCGCCTTGCTCTGGCCCCGGCTCCGGCTGCTACTTAGTTCCGGAGCCTGTCATGTAATTGCCATGTAACTGCGAGTAACGTTTTGGGTTTCGGTTTCGGAGCTTGAGCTGCACGCCAAGAGGGTTTAGTGTTGGTCATGGCGGGTTTTTGGGTTGTTGAGGTGTAGGGTTAGCCGGGTTTCCCAAGCTTTTCGTGCTTTCGGCTTTCGGCTTTTCGAATTCGCTTGGTATTTCCCAGTGTTAGTTTTAATCTTTAGCCAAAAGCCAAAAATGCAAAAATATTATTAGAAGAGCGCAGCAGATGACAAAAATTTGTACAACGCTTATTAAATGTGCAGGACAGCAATTGGAGTTGTACTGTCCACCCAATGCACCATCCAAAACCACCCAGAACCACTCAGAACCACCCATCACCACACTCAACACACTACACTCCATTTTAATCCCGACCTCTGCACAGAACTGAAAACGGAATTTATGAGCAGCGACTGTGTCCTGGGTTTTTAATGCACTAACGCTGGGTATTCGGGATCCAGTTGGATAATTTGAGACAACAAGTTTTTCATATTTCACATAGAATCAAGTGAATAAGGCTTAACGTTTCATTTGTAGAGATTTAATGCTTCTTTGGGAAGGAATAGAGGAATAATATGATACGTTCACATATATCATATGATATCTGAAGAGGTCTTGAACCTTGAATATCTAGTAAATCTGTTACACACATTGCTTTAAGGTAAGAAAAAATAAGTAGAAGAACAATTTTTTCTTCATAAGCCCATGGTTCTGAAAATCAATCATAATGGACCTGGACACATCTGGACAAACCTGGACAGACCTGGACAGTCCTTGACAGACTTGGACAGACCTGGAGGGACCTGGAGAGACCTGGAGAGACCTAGACAGACCTGGACAGACCTAGACAGATCTGGACGGACCTGGAGAGATCTGGTCCAACCTGCACCGACCTGGACAGACCTGGACAGACCTGGACAGACCTGGACAGACCTGGACAGACCTGGACAGACCTGGACAGACCTGGACAGACCTGGACGGACCTGGACGGACCTGGACAGACCTGGAGAGATCTGGACAGACCTGGACAGACCTGGAGAGATCTGGACAGACCTGGACAGTCCTTGACAGACTTGGACAGACCTGGAGAGACCTGGAGAGACCTGGACAGACCTAGACAGACCTGGACAGACCTAGACAGATCTGGACAGACCTGGACAGACCTGGACGGACCTGGACGGACCTGAACAGACCTGGAGACACCTGGACACACCTGGACAGACCTGGATAGACCTGGACAGATCTGGACGGACCTGGAGAGATCTGGTCCAACCTGCACCAACCTGGACAGACCTGGACAGACCTGGACAGACCTGGAGAGATCTGGACGGACCTGGACGGACCTGGACAGACCTGCACAGACCTGGACAGTCCTTGACAGACTTGGACAGACCTGGAGAGACCTGGAGAGACCTGGACAGACCTAGACAGACCTGGACAGACCTAGACAGATCTGGACAGACCTGGACAGACCTGGACGGACCTGGACGGACCTGGACGGACCTGGACAGACCTGGAGAGACCTGGACACACCTGGACAGGCCTGGACAGACATAGACAGATCTGGACAGACCTGGACAGATCTGGACAGACCTGGACAGACCTGGGCTGATCTGGACAAGCCTGGACAGAAAAAAGCACAAACAGGTGGAGCGATTGACAAACGGAAACATATAAAAGACGAAGAGAGACTATCGGAACGAAACTTAGGATGGACAAGTGGACAGACGACAGGCCGACAGGAAAATCTGATAGAAAGCCAGACAGAGAGACATTGCCCAAAGGATTTCATACTATCTCTTGTCCAATCTGGAGTTAGCATATCTAAGTTCTTAAGAACGACCTCATTGCATTATTTCAATTGTGAGGGTATTCAAAAGTCGTTTAATTTATACTTCGGCTAGCTCTGCTATCTGACTCACGCTTTTTTGCGGATTCTTTTGCCATGGGGAGTTTTGGGGAGGGAGGATTGCAACAATACAAAGCTGCAAAGTCATGAACTGTGACAAAAGGATTACAAGGGAGTTACTTGTGTCAGCTGCTACTGCCACGCCCCGTCCGCCTACCCCGACACCCCCTTGGAGCACTTTCATGTTGGCATTGCAGTTTATAGGCTAAATAAGATTAATTTAGAGATTAAGCTTAAGTTATATATATCCTTTTTGCACCGAGTGCAGTTCAACAGCTGCGCCTCTGTCTGCCTCATGCGGTCGGCATACAGTTTATTCACTTCAATATGCCACGCCCACACGGGCTATGTCTCCCCGCCGCCTCCCGATTTAGTGCACGTGCAAATTTATTGGATTAACAACAAATATCAGATAGGAAATTAACTGTCGTCTGGACAGTCCATCTGCAAAATGAACGCAACGCAACGGATGCTCCACAGTTTGTTGTCTCTCACTTGTCTGGAATAGGAAATACATATATATAAATATATATATTATATATATATATGTGTGTACACACACACATATATATACACACACACCTGGCCAACACCTGTCCGCACTGTGGTCGAATCTTGTCAACATTCTGCGTGCTGTCAGAGCTGTCGCATTTAACAAACGAAAAAATCGTTGCCTACTTTGCGGCGCCTTCGAAATACGAAAAACCTTTAAAAGCATTTAAGTTAAGTTTTGCAAGAATTTTCCAGCATTTTCATAGCTTTTTATGCAATTTTCTATGAAAATATTATGTGCTCAAGCTTCTAAATTGGAAAAAAGGTAGTGTTTCATATCTTTAGAAGTTATGCTCAGAACGGTCATCATATTTCTCCGTGTTTCTCTCCAATTATCTGCATTTCCGTAAATCAATCTTGTGAAAAATCTCTGGCGTTCCGTGGTATAACCATAAAAGGAATATTGAAAGTGATTGTAAAATATCTATGGTATGTCACGTACTATAGAATCACCCCAGGAATTTCTCCTAAAGTATCGAACCCATTGGTCAGACGTTTGACCTCCCGAAAGTACTCTTAAGCGATGTTATCCACCCAAACAAGGTACTTTTTTCAACACATTATTATATCATTAATAATAATTATTATTATATGGCCATAACAACCGCTTCGGGTCAAAGCCTGAAGCATTATTTTCCATTATTTCTGCTTCCTTCACTGAAGACCTCTTGTAACGTGACTGGATAGTTTTTCTAAAATGGTCATGCCTATTGAGCGGGACTCGAACTCGCACCTTTTGTTTGACGGGACAGTGCGCTATCCACCGGTCCACTGAGGCCCCTAGGCATATATGCAGATATTTAGGTTTATATGCACTATCATCCCAAGAGCTCTTTTTTTTCAGGACTGACCGAGTCGGAACACTATATCCAGTAACCGCCATACAACTACAAGTCGGGCTTGCCCCCGACTATTGCATTCAACTTTTACAAACGCTAAAGCATCTTTAATCTATATAGCTCTACCAAAACTTTACCATTTTACAAACGGATCGAACGACCATATCACCAAGCTCCTATAGAACTAAAAGTTTGACAAGCATAAAATATATAAAAATTTGCAATTCAATTAGATATAATTTCATTTATTTTATGTAAATTTCAACCTTAATCAGCTTCAATCTGACGCCTCCCATTTTCCGCCTCACATATTTCCTCATCATGTGATAAAAATATTTCACAAAGAATTTGCATATGGAAATTATATATTTTGTACCTCACATAGAGCTTTTATTCATAACCTTGAAATGCTTTTTGCATTACCCAACAGTGTTTTATTCGTAGGATTCCAGTAGGTTACATAAGATCAGCCCTTTATATATGCTACCCCCCACAGAGCTTGCTATAATATTCAAATCTAACCAAATCGTATAGTATGGAATTCCGATTCGCTGAGAAAGAATAATACTTAAAGCTTTATTTATTGTAATATGTAATTTCAGCTATTAAAACCTATACTGTTTGATGGTATTCAGAAGGAGTAATATGAACTGATGGGGTAAGACTGCCCAACGAAGTGTTTCCAATTTAGTTTAAACGATCCCATTAATATATGGTCGAGCTCTGTCGTGCTGTAAAATTACTTTGTCCTGTTTGTCCGAAAATTGCGGACGTTATTCTTGCAAAGCTCGACTCAAACACAACAGTTGTCGTCGGTATACTTTATATCATTATAGCATATACTTATTGCTTGGTTTTAGGTAAATATGTATTAAATAATTTATTGATCTACAAGTTTAGGTTTATAAGAAACAGTTCATCGTACAAAAAATGATTAAAACAAGGCTCACAATTTATAGAAAACTTATTACGGACAAACCTGACAGACCTGGACAGACCTAAACCTATGTTATCAATCCCATAAGTTTTAAGGTTAAACCAACTTAAAGAACCGGTTCAAAAACAAAAGATATAAAGTTGTCAAACAAATTGAAACAACTGCATTGGGGAAATTTAAAGTTAAAACAAAGCAACTTTTGGTTCAACGTGTGAATTTGAATTATGTGCATAAACCACTTTTGGCAGAAATTATTTTGAACCGGTTCAAGTTGAGCATGGAACAAACTATAAATTGAATAATCATAATAAATTAAATTAAGTCTCACAATCAACTATCAAGCATATTAAGTTGGACTAAAGCAGCTCAGCTAATTGTTGATTTATGTCACTGAACCACATTCCGAACCACTTTCCCACCTTCCGGGCCAGAGCCCTGAGGCAAGTTGTAAATTCATAAAGTGGAGTCAGTGTCGGGTTGGTGGAGTGTGGCCAAGGAATGCGGTAAATAAGTTGCAGCAAGTGGCAAATGCTGGAGCTGGCGATTTCCCGAGGGGAATTACCAATGACACAATTGCATCGAGAGCAATGAATAACTGAATAATACAAGCGTTACAACTGATATACCCGATATCGAGCCAGGGCATCAGGTGGCAACGTGGCAAGGTGGCAACGTGGCAAGTGCCTTTGCGATCATGAACTGCTCAAAGGACATGCATGTGCGTGTGTGTGTGTGTGTGTGTGCGTGTTTGTGTGAATTTGTATTAATATAGCAAATGCCACGAATGCCAGAACTGCATTCCAAGGAACAAAGACAAAAGCTCTATTGCCTTATGCCATGGTATATATAGGTATGTCGTCCGGGTTCGTATAGCTGGCAATAGGGTGACACACACACACAGTGGGTTGTCACAGGGTGTTGTAGATGTTTGGGCACAGGGTGTGTGGGGGGCTCAACATGACTTGCCTTGGCGCGTTCCCACTTTATTTCTGTGCAATGAGTCAATGTCGCCGGGACACATCCTTTTTCATGTTGCCAACAATCGCATGTGCTTGGCTCCCCCAGTTCCTGCCTACACTGAGAGAAATTATGTGTCCTCCAATGCCAGCTATTTATCTTATTTCCCTGTTTGTCTGTCAATCAAACTGCCGACAGTTCCTTGGCTTGTTTAAAATGAAAGAATCAAGCTGGATTTGGATAGTGAAAATTTATCTCTAACTTTTAACTTGCATGTCTCTGGCGAATATCTACAGATCTTAAGTTTCTATAGGTTGCGGGTATCATTAAGATATGATATATTAACATGCAGCTAGATTTATAGAAAAGAAATTGATTTCAAATCGAATCCGAGTCAGATTTGAGAAGAAAATATCTCCAAATAACCATTTTGGCTAACTCTACGATATTATATTCCAATATTTCCTCATATTAGAAAGCTTTATAACTTTTTAGATTCGTTATTAAAAGATCAAAATCCAAAAATTGCAAAAATTCCAATATAAAAGATTCCAGCTGGATTCGTTTCTCTAACCCTCAAAATTCATAAATCTGGCATATACAGTGAAACCTTTCTACAGTGGACACTCTCATAAGTGGACACCTCCTTTTAATGGACAAAAACTTGGGAACGGGGGGAAACAAAACATGTAATGGACAAATTTCAGGCGACCGTCGCTGTCCACTGTAGAGAGGTTTCACTGTATTTACAGATTTTGGGTTTCTATAGCTTTCTCAAATCATTATGAAACGCTATATTAATAAACAGCTAAAAAAAAAAGAGCTGACACTCAGGAATTGAATAAATTCACATAAGAACTGCATATATTTAAAACAACTCCGTGGCTAACTTAACAATATTTCAGACTATGGCATAATAGTAAGATCAAATCTTAAAACTTTATATATGTATTATGTGTATTATGGGTGTACTATGAGCTGCTGAAGCCGAACGTCTCGACTATCACGTGGGAGGTATAACGACGACAATTTATGCGTTTAAGCCGAGCATTGCAAGAAAAATGTCCTCAATTTTCGGATAGACATAACAAATTACTTTTCACCACGACAATGCTCGAACAGATGTTTGTAGGGTCGTTAAAACTTACTTGGAGACACTTCGTCGGAAAGTCCCACCCTACCCGTTGTATTGCCCAGCCATTGCTCTTTCGGATTACCATCTTTTCCGATCGATGGCTCATGGCTTAGCTGACCAGCACTTCAGCTCTTACGAGGAAACAAAACAATGGATCGATACATGAATCGCATCAAAAGAAGAACTATATATCCCAGCTGGTATACGAAAATTGACAGGAAGATGGGATGAAGTAGTGGCTAGCGATGGGCAATACTTTGAATAATCGATTTGTAATCACTTTTTGCTCAATAAGCCTCAAAGCTAACAAAAAAACCCTTAAAACTAATTACGATTTCTTATTTATGTTTAACAAAAATTGTCTAAGCTTTCTTCTTTATTATTATATAGCCATAACAAGCCTATTGGATCATAGCCCTAAACACTATTTTCCTTTATTTCTGATTCCTTCGCTGAAGAACTTTTTTTACGTGGGTGGATTTCAAATCCTACAACATAGATTTTCTAGGAGGGCCATGCCTATTGACAAGAGCGGGACTCGAAGTCGCACCTCTTGTTTGACGGGCGCTATGAACTGGTCCACTGAGGCCCCAGAAAGCTTACTTTTAACTACTTTTGATGGTGTTTCTTATGAAGTACCCCTATTTTTTCTCAGTGTCCTTTGGCTTATCAAAATGGGCAACGCTGCCGTCTGTCCACAATGTTTCAATCATTGCTGCGATCGCCATTTGCCATGGCTAACCTCAAATTTAAGCAAAGTATTGCCACACACACACACACAGCCCCACACACACAGACACGTGGGGTTGCCAGATTTTGTCAGTTGAAAAGGGTTGCGACAAAATTTTTAAATTAATCACAAAACGAACCAAAGGCGCCGCGAGCCAAACGTGCAGAAGAGAGTTTCAATGTTGCCAAAATTTAACCTGCGTCCCCCCTGGCACAGCTCGTTACCTCAGATATCGGGCTGGCTGCCACGCCCAGCCAGCCGACGCACCAGTCGCCCGCCCACGCCGTCTACTATATTCACTTAACACAATTTTCGCGTTTTCTCTTCATTTGGCCAACTTTCCCGCACTTCAATTGAAAGCTGATAATTCCCTTTGGTCGCTGCTGGCAAAGCGTTTTAATTAAATTTCACCAACAGTTTTTTCCCCACATGCAACATATCAAAATCGTTGCATATTATTTATATAACCAAAGCACATTGTTAACCACAGAGCCCCCCGAACTACCCCATAACCGACCAACCCAACCCAACCCAACCTCACCGAAACCCAACGTGAAACAAAAATTAAATTCAAATCTTTTGGGCTTTTCATTTTCATTGGATTAAGTTAAGGATAATCCTGATAGACAGACAGTTCAGCTTTAAGTGAAATGATTTCCCTCTAAGCTTTCGCTTAGAATTCACAACTTGTGCTCAGCTTGTCAATCACATGTTTCAGTTTTTGTTTTTGTTTCTGTTTTCATGCCTGGGGATTGGGGTCAAAGTTGTTTCAGTTGAGTTTATTTCTGTTGCACTAAAATTTCTCGTATTATTTCTATATTTAAGTACAATGCGTATGGCTTTATCCTCTATTTATAATGTATTTTTACTACGCTTTCAAAATATAACAGAGATAAAGAAGAAGAAGAAACAGACATAATATTATTGTAACCTTTAGCGATTTAGGCACATATTTGTTGTTATAGTAAATGCTTTGGTATACCCTGTAAATGGTGTTCAAAATTCTTGGATGAGGTTGGTGAAACCAGACAGTTTTTTGAATAGACATGGAAATCAAGATAGATGGAGCCAAAAATAGGAAGAAGGATACAATTCGGCATTTAACTTTAGTAGACTGTCTGAAGATGACCATCAGATGTATCATAAGGTACGTTCGCGTATCATGCATGTCCCTGAAAGACTATCTCTGTCAACCGATAAGTATTAAAGCAAAATGTGAGGCAACTTTGAAGATCTGATCTTTCTTCTATCTTCCCACAACGGAAGAAGTCTAAATACATCATGTAAAAGAATCCACTATGCTCATAAATCTCGTCGGATTTCACAGGTTCTATAGATGATTGGATAATTTTCGAAAAAAGTTCGTTAAAACATGTTGAGATACTATAACTTATCTTGAGATTCTTTTACTTCTAACCTCTTTTTACACTCTGATCCCATTCGAAAAATGGGACGAAAGGGACTAATTTTTTTTCCTGGAGTGTCTAAAACAGGCAGCAGGAGGCGTGGCGGACCCCATAAAGTATATATATTCTTGATCAGCATCAATGATCAGTCAAGACGATATAGCAATGTGCTCAGTTCGCCCGATAATGGATAAAAGCGATGTTCGATAAAATGGCCATAACTTTTGAATTTATTGAGCTATCGACTCTAAATTTGGTATAAAGGTTGATTAATATAAGCTGAAATTTCCCAAAATTATGAAATTCCTCAGGATAGAATTATGAAATGTGGTAAGTGGGTGCCCCTAGATCCAATGTAGGAAGTGGTATTAATGAATGGTTTTACTCATCCTTTTTTTTCAAAATAATGTGAATTTCAAAATATACATTCATATATTTGGCCGAGCACTCTCTACTGCAGTATTCTATCTTGTTTGAATTTTTAGCACAATTTACATGTAGGTTTTTTTGACTCGTTTTGAACGTTTTCAAAAAATTTCATGAAAAATAATATAAAATACGCCCAAATTTATCCTTTTTCAGATTTGGTATCATTATTATATAGGCTGAACAAGTTTTAGGCAATACATTTAGTCTTATGACCCAAAATGTTCTTTAAAGAATTTTGTGTAATATATTAGTAAAGAAATATTTTGGGCCTAGGTGGACCAGCGGAGAGCGCACTGTCCCGCCAAACAAGAAAAGAGGTGCGAGTTCGAGTCCCGCTCATGTCGTTAAGCATGATCATCCTAGAAAAACTAGGACTTGAAATCCATCAACGTAAAAAAAGTTCTTCAGTGAAGTAAGCTGAAATAAAGGAAAATAATGCTTCAGGTTTTGACCCGATGGGGTTGTTATGGCCATATTATAATATTTATATATTAGGAAAGAAGCCAAAATTTTAATGACCTCCTCAAAATACTCTTCTTTTTCTACTACTTTTGTTTACCAGGGTATGATCCATTGTGCTAGACTTGTGTACATGACACTTGCTTGTCCATACTGAGAAAATATTTAGTATTACAGGGTATCCTGTAGTCAAATGCCACGCTACAATTCGGATTTCCTGGCTCATATAAGACATGCTGTTACCGCTATCCGCAGACATGTCGGTTTTGATTATTTTCACTTTTCTTTTGGTTCCTGAGGATGGAATGCGATTCGCTTTCCCAAGGTGCATGTCTGGTTGCAATAAGGCAACTCGGGCCGATCATTTACACAACATTTGCATTGGCGTTACGAGGCGGAAACGCAAATGTGGCATAAAGTGAGGCACACACGCAACACACACACACACACACGCAACACACACACACACACACACACACAGTCAGACAAAGCAATTGAAAGCGAGAGTGCCAATAAGAAGAAGCAGAAGGAGCAGGAGAACCACCCGGAGGAACTTGAGGAGGAACCACAGGAGGAGGAGACTGGAGGAGTTCTGAGTCCTGAATTTTGATTAGGCATTCAAATATGTATAAACAATAAAAGAAAACAAGCAACAAGACAACAACAACAGCAACAACAACAACAACTTAATGTCAGGACATGCATGCGAAATCGAGCAGAGTGTTGTTTGCCAGCACAGGGTGTTTCTGCAGGGACAACAATGGGACAGGACAACTTTATTAACATGACAAAACAGTACTGCGATGACAAACAGACAATTTATCATTTCATTTTAACTAAGATCTCTATTTGATTTGCCTTGGAGCTGATTGACAAGTGTACCAATATGTAGTGAACCCATTTTAAATGGGTGCCAGTTGAAACTGAAGTTGGCAGACACTGAAACACTTGAGTCTCTGTCTAACTGTTTGGCACAACTGTCTTTTGATAGCGTTTAAATTGGGTATTTTGGAAGCAAGTATTATCAAATTTGGTATATGAATTATAAGGTATATATAAGCTGCTTCCCTAGGTATACAGTCCTGATTTGGACCTGTAATATAGACAATTCGAGCATCTGAAGAAAGCAAACGCCCAGAAGCATCCAGCTTTGGCCAACAGGAGAAGTGTAGAGTTTCACCAGGACACACACATCGCTAGTCAGAGGCCAGAAGCTTCTATAGCTTAGTTAGAAGATACTCACCTTATCTTATAGTCCGAAACTCACACCAATTAATTACCATAGGTTCCTGTATATAGCAAATGATTTGACAGGTAAGTATTCATAATCGTAATCATAGTCTACTTATTGGTCCTTCTGTTCTAACTGCCCGTATATTGGAGTATATAACTGCTAGCATTATCAAATTCGGTATATGAACTGCTGGTTATCATCTACAAAAGTCATTTGCTTCAAAACTGTACAGCTTCCCCCCATTTACCTTTCGGACCCTGTCAAAAAGACGAACTAACAAAAATGGCCCATAACATTTAACCACAATTTTTCTTTCGTGTCGCTTTGTTGGAATCTTTTAATATCCTTTTTATATTTCATTTCAATATTTATATTAAATTATCAATATTGTTTTTCACCTTTGCAAAACCACAAAATATTTACGCTTTGCTTGGCATTATTCCAAAACAAAGCCTTTGCTCTATTCCATAGGCATTCGTTTAGCTTTCCTAACACCCGCCTGGAAGTGAAACCAGGTTTCAAATATACTACATTTATATAACTGTGTTGAATACCCTTTCCAACAATTTGGTAGATACACTTTGTGCGAAAGTTTGTAATTCACAGAAGGAAAAGGATTTACGGATATTGAAAAGTTACCTCTAGAATGATCAGGTTGCAAAAAAGACTTCAGTTGCGCCTGGTACATCTGTCTATCTGTCTGTCTATCTCTCTGTCTATCTGTCTGTCTATCTGTCTGTCTGTCTATCTGTCTGTCTATCTGTCTGTCTATCTGTCTGTCTATCTGT
>JBANCY010000902.1:0-17468 GCA_037040045.1 Phorticella flavipennis | reverse complement strand
ATGCTAGGTTAAGTTCAGAAGACACTGATCAGATTCCAGCAATAAATGAATTTTATTTATGAAAAAAAAAAAAAAAGGAAATAAGTCGCGATTAAAAACTATGGCATACTTTTAGGTGCTTGTGTTTACAGAGCCATGTTAAATAACAGGGCGGCTGGCTGCATATTCTCAGCTGGCAGGCAACAAGAATTTTTATGCAAGAACCTTCTGATTGATGCTGCTCGCCTGGTAATTTTACGAACTATTTGGAATTGAGACGAGATAATTTATTATTTTTATTATTTACGGGATGTGATGGAGAGTGCCGCTGCTATGGGCGAATTGAAATATAGAGGTTCATGTCCCATCTTACCTTATTCAAAAACTTAACTAGAATAGGATACAATATTAATTACTATCAAAACGCTCTCTGTGAGGGTGAAGCCCTTATGGTGATGTGGCTAGCCCAAGATCGGAAGTCCATACAAATCTCATGGCAACCAAGAGAGGATGCGGATATGCGGTACTGAAGACAAACAATTCAGAAATACGATTGATATTCTGAACCTATTCCAGGAAACGTTGGAGGCTAACAAAGCTTTCAGAGAGTTGGTAGTTAAACTTATAACAAATAGAATGAATCACAACTCAAAATCGGATTGTGAAACGCAAATCATCCCAGTGGTAATTCAAAGAGTGGTAAATGGTGGACACATCAAAGTTGCATCGTGTGCACGAGGCCTTAACCAATAGGAACTGTCAAGTTCTTGCTACTGGAGAAGCGACCTTCTACTCAGGCAACACAAGGCTAACACCGTCTGGAGAGTCATATAAATCTAAATATGGAAATAAAATGCGTTGATGATATTGAAGACGCAGTCTCCCTCTTCATGAACAACATTTCCATGGCAGCTGCAAATGCTTCTCCAAGCACTCCTCCAATTCGTAGTCCACCCCAGATATCTCCAAATGTTGCTGACTTGCTGTGTCTGAAAAGGAGAGTCAGGAAGGAATACGCTAGAACAGGTGACACTCGAATATACGCAATATGCGAGAGACTCTCAAATCGCACGCGTAAAGTCCTCATTCAAAATGAGCAAGATAAAATTGACGGAATACTGGAGGATGCTGGGCCTGATGCAAGCACAAACTACTCTCTTTGGAAGCTGACGAGCAGATATAAGAGACAAGCTATCACAAAGTCTCCATTGAAAAATCCAAGCGGCGGATGGTGCGAAACTGCCCTCATTGCTATGATTCCGAAGCCTGACAAGCAGCCTACAGAGGTTGATGGATATCGGCCAATCAGCATATTGCCAGCCCTGGGGAAGCTAACTGAACGCGTGATCCTTAATCGTATTATTAATCGAAAGGGACCTAATGGTACCGATGGTTGCTGACGTGCTGCAACAGCACGCGGCTGAGAAAAAGTCCCAGGAAGAGGAGACTTCAAAAGCACTACCCACAGGACCTTCCAATGAGGTGTCTTGTCTGATAATTAACTAATATAAAAATATACAAATGGATATAGTGTATATAATAGTATATAACTCAATTTAAACTTAGATTAGATCAGGATTAATAATTATTTTTTGTTACATTCACTAAAGAATGTAATTTGTGTTTGTTTTCGATTAATTTTCAACTTGCCTAAGTTGCCACGAAGCTAACAGCAAACAGGTTTTTAAAAATACAATAAATAAATAATATTTAAAATAAAAAGAGAGGGTGAAGCCGTCGAAGACTTCATCTGACTCTTGAGCGAAGTGTAGGGCAGCGGTTTTTAGTCTTTTGGCTAGGCTGTTCCAGTCGTTCAATATATTTTTGGAGATTTCTTGGATATTGTCTCTAAATTTGGGCACTACAAAATCTCGCTCGATAGCCCTGGTTCTCATAAACCAAGCAGCCCCAATGACTACGCACACCTTGTTTTTCAGATATAATTTTTATACAAATTTTCTTTTGCTATTTTTGATCCAATACAATAAAATATTTGCATTATAAAAGATATAATTTGTTTCATTCTAGGAGAATGGAGAAGCCATTACATATGCGACACCTTGTCCATTAATGAAAGTGGCGACATAAGTTCACCACGAACACAGCAGGGTGGCAACGCCGCACGCTATAGAACACTCGTTCATGCCATTTACGAAATCAATACTTTCGTAGTCACATCTGGAAATCATCGTTCGTTTTCTGGATTTTGGACCGGTAATGGTATTATACAATGTTGGTTCAATGCATTGTACTCAAGGAGATCGCCATAGTCCTTGCAAGCGTCCATATACTATATAAACTTTTTTATGATATTGTTCCTACAAACAGAGATAAGACGCTGAAAACGATTTTGAATTTGGAAATAAAAAACAGAATATTATGTTATTTTAAGAAAACTTTAATTATTTTGAATAATAAAAAAAAAATGATGTAAGGAAAAAGGTGAATGAAATTGTTGATATTCCTGCGCCGACTCTCTTATTGCTAATTCTTTCGACTTTAAAAAAAAATTTTTTTTTATCGAGAAGGGGCGCAGGCGTATAACATTTCCCGCGCCTATTCATATATATATATTTTTTTAAATTGTGAAGTCGCGTAAAACGCTTCCACACAAAAAAAAAATTTTTTTCTACTCTTTCTTATATTTATAATTAATATTAGTTTTTGCGAATTTTTCGAATTGCGGAAAACATTTATCCGGTTATATATAGATATATATATTTTTTTTTTTTGTTTTTTTCTACTCTTACTTTTTTTCCTAATTTTCGATTCATTTTTCGAGCTGCGTAAAACATTTATCCGAAAATCTGCCTGGGTTTTCATATATGTGTGTAATTTTCATTGTATTCATATATTTTTGAAAAACAGTGCTCTGTGCACACGTTTTCCAAATATTTTACGCAAAACGAAAATCTTTTTGCTGACTTTTGATCTTTCGTTTTAATTTTTCGGATTAAGCTGTGACTATAAGTATGCTTTAGAACCTAACAATTATTTATGGGTTTGGATCTTTGCTTTGTGGGATGGTGGGATGTGTGTGTAGATTGGAGAGTGTCAGATGTGGACTGTATATTGGGTTGAGTCTGTAGTTTGCTGGGAAAACAGTGAGAAAGAGAGGCAATGCGAATGCAAAAATGTGAAAATGTGAGAGGCGCTTATGTGGGGCGTGGGGTTTGGTGAGAAAACACAACGGGTTCAGTCGAAACTGAAAATTTAAAAAACCGAAAGAAACACTCACAAACTGAAACGGAATGATTCAGAAAATAAACGTGAAATTGAAACAAAAGCAAAAAACGTGATTTAACAGCTTCACTGGCAGCGCTGGCGATCGGGGAGATCTGTTCATCTGGCAACGATTCCTTTTGGCAATATTTGTCGTTGTGGCAACGTCACTGGGCTCTTCCTCGAGCGGCGGGAGACTTCTGCATCGGGCATTCTGTGTGATAACTTCATTGGGACTCCTTTTCAATAATTTAAAGATATTTTAATATATTTTATAAATATTCATCGTATGTTTCATAAAGCTTGCATATCGAAACTCTTTCAGGACCACAAATACGGCAACGCTACAATCGCAGCCAGGGGACAACTCGCAACAACAGTTTAAGACAGTTCAGAATATGAGAACGAAAATTAGCTGAAAAAGTCAATAGAATATTGATTTGGAACGGATTGCTTTGAAATCGCAAAACGATTTAGAAATTTTAAAAATGAGAATTTAAAGTGAAAATAAAACTTTGGCTCCAGAGCAACGGGTCCAAGTTACTTTCGACTCATCTGAAAAAACACAGCATAAAAATAGGTTATTCTGGGCTGAACTTGATTCTCCGATGGCACATTTGGGGGCAGACCTCCCAGAGAAATGCAACAGGCCGTTTTTGGAGCGATTTACGCGTTGCGTCAAATAATTTCTTATTTTAAGCTTTTTTAAACTTTTCTTTTTGAGGTTATGATTCACTTGGCAAACCAGCTGCTCGGCCGAGTCGAGCACCAGGTTTGCCACTATATTTCAATTTTTTTTTTGGTCTTTTGCTCTTAAATTCCACAGGCGAAAACGTGATTTCACCAGCGAAAACAAAACAAATATATTTTGTTTTTTCCAGTAATTCTTTTCAACATAACGCGTAGAACGTTTCAATATGTATTTATGAGTTTTTATATTATATCACACAGCCAAAAGCAACTGCAAGTCCCTGGGATAGCCTTGGGGTGGGGTTTTTGCAGTTTCGACGACAAAAACTCACCTAGTTGCAGTTATTGAAAAAGCATTTTTTTTTGTCTCCGATTTGGGAAACGAAGCTGGAAGCAATTTATATGCATTTAGAGGAAGTGTGTTTTGAATTGGAAAATGGAAAATTAAAATCGGAAAACAACTGAAAATTTCTTGCGATTTCAAAGTTCGATTTAGATTCAGATTCGATTCGGATTAATTTTTGATGATGTTGATTTTGTTGGGATGAAATGGTATCTATGGGAAACTGTCACGGAAAAGTTGCACAAGCTGTGAGTCCTGGGGGGATCCCGAGATGGTTGGCGTTTCCGCATGCAGTCGCAGATACTGGAGCTGGTCTTTCTATCTGCCTTTGTTTCTTTTTCACTCTCTGTCTCTGTATCTGGTCCGGATTCAGTTCCAGGGGGGTTCTTTCTGAATTTCAGCCTTAGCCTCTTTCCCAACGTGACAGTCGAGTTAACTTGTCCAGAGCAGCGACTTGGCCTATGCTGGGTCCCTAAGTACAGTCTCTGTGGTGGTTCGGTTTGGTGGTTCGTGTGGTCTACCCCGCCCCTCTAGCCGTATTTGGCATGCGGAATGGAAAAGGTGATTTCATGAGTATATGACGACGCTTCTTCTTGTTTAAATCTTTATGGTTTCAGGTTATTATCTTTATATCTTTAGTTCAAGGCTTTTGCAGCCGAGTTAGTATTTTATTTTGACCCGTATTGTCGATCGCTTAGTTGAGTTTTTCTCGAACTTTATGGCAGTTCGAGTGCTTTGCGGGGTCGCCAAGTGGGGGCGCCGGTGGGCATAGCACCTTCCGCCTTGTAGTGGTCTGCGGCTCGTGCGCTGCCGGGGAGAGCCGCTCGATCCTATTTTTACACACATGCATGCTGATGTGTTGGGTAATTGTGGTTTATTGCTTTCTCTTTCAAGTTAAGATGCGCTCAAATCGGTGGGTTTTGAGTTTAGGTTGTGCTTTTGGCGTCGGGATAAGGCCGTCCTGCTCAGCCGCGTTCGATTGAAATAGTTACCAAGTGGGGCAAGCATATACGAGCGCTGACGTGTCGAGAGGGGCATGCGCATCACTCACTCACTCAGTCTCCCTCTCAGTCACACGCAGTCTTCCATCTCACTCGCATCCATGTGCTGCCACTACACGCACGCCCCGAAGGCCGGAGACGGACGATAAAAGTATGTTGGGACGCTTCTTCTCGCCTCTCGCTCCGTTTTGTGGGGGTGTACGTGTGTGTAAATGTGCGTGGCACCAAACGGATGCACAAAGCTGTTGCTGTGGCACCTACCGGACCCACAAGGTAAATGTTCAATCAAAGGCGACATCCGGGGCCTCGCCAGGAGACCCCCGATGCTTGACCAAGCCCGCACCAAATGCACTTGATTGATACGACCGGACGGACCCCAGCAGACGCACGGGCCTCTCGCCGCATCCGCTCTCTGCAACAAACCTTTGGCAGAGGTTGCTGATTTGCCACAAATCGCGGCGCCACATATGCGTACATATGCGTATACACACACTTACACGTCACACTCCCAGCTATCCACTCGGCCCTCCGAACTTTCTAGGGACTTCATGGACTCTAGTTCCATTGTTTCATTGTTTCGAATGGAGATGCGTTGAGGATGAGTTGGTTAATTTCTTATTCTCCTAAAAACTGACTACACTTTTTCACTATGAAAAAAAAAGAACTTCAGTTGAATTTTTTTAACTAGAAACATAATGAACCATCTGATTTTCACTATAGAAGAAAAAATTGGAAAAAAAATCTTTGAATGCTTCTCAAGTAACTGCCATGTCGCTGGCTCTGGTGCTTGGACTCGACTGTGACAAACGTTCTGAATTTGGGTGGCTTGTCGACTCGGCGCGTCTACCTAGTCAATCTCCTTAGGTGCCTGACGTTTTTCGCAGAGGGTTGCGCCTTTGTTCAGGCCCAGGTAGACACGATACGAATCGAGAACCTTCCCCTGTCTCCGTCTTATCGAGGGTCCCTTTCAAGCCGGCCGCCTTTTTTATTATATATACCACATTTCTGGTAGGCAGCTGCGTCGCCTTTTTTTCTCGATTCTCGAATTTTATGTATTCGATTTAGGTATACAGCTATTTTTAGTATCCTGGGAAAGGCTGCCCTGAATCGATTGTATTGGGCTTCGGATGTAGCTTTCTCTTTCACTCGTTTCGGACCTCGGCTTCTGCGGGTAACTTATTCGTTTTTTCATTTTACGCAGTTGGCAATGCCGTTTTTCGCCACTCGTCGATTCCGAAATATCTCAAATAATCGCAATTGCAAAGTTTTTCTTTAGTACATTTTTCTTCAGTTTTTGCTTTGTTTACTGATTTTGATATAAAAGTTATAAAAACTTTAATTTCAGAATTAATTGCCCGTTTAACACGACCCGCGATTTTCCGGTCCGTCCTTCAATTCGCCTCGGTTTGCACAGAGTAGCTGCTGCCACTTTGTAGACTTCTTTGGAGACCGTCGTCGAGCCCTGAATGCGGCTGAACAGCGTTGCCAGCTTACGCTATGTTCACTTCTGGATAATTGGCAACTTTGTGCCGTGGTCAGCATGTGCATATGGAGTTTTTATGTGACTCCAGGTCGTCCAATCAAATTATCTTGTAGAAACCGATCCATGGGACAATCACTGAGCATCAACAAGCAGCAACTGTTTAACAACCAACTAGGTGGCAACGCTGTTTGTTTCACAGTTTTGTAGCCCTGACAATTTGCAATGAAAGCCGTTAAACTCAAATAAAAGCCTTACGACTGCGAATAGAATTTCAAATCATTCTATCTAAACATTATAAATATAATATTATAAATAAATTAAACTTAATCTAAAAATCAAAACCGATAATAATAATAAATTGATAGGACGCTCTTCGTCAGGGCTGAAAGGCTTTAAGCCGATGGCTGCCATGGACACTGCCGGAGTGCGAAGTGGAGTGGGACCGGGAATGGGAGTGGGAGTGGGAGTGAGAGTCATGTCGCCCTAGCCGGTGCTCGCTTATGGTCACCTTGCTCTGCTTACGGCAAATCAGCTTGAATGGCGCGCAGACGCACTTGTATTTGTAGTTGCGTGCGAGGAATAGGAATATGAACAAATTGACCATCATGAGGGTGGCGAAGAGCGCAAACTCTGCCGACTGGGAGCTGACGAGCTTGACCTCGGCTATGACCACCACAAGCATATTGCCGATGGCCACGGACAAGAGCCAGCAGGCCTGCAGCACGGACTTCATGCTCGCCGGCGCCTGGGTGAATGAGAACTCCAATCCAGTCACCGAGAACATAATCTCCGCAGCGGTCATTGCCACAATCTGCGGCAGCTGCCACAGTATAGACACTGAAGTGGGTGGCACCACCTCGAACAGATTGAATTGCTATTGTATTTGAAGTTTGGTTAGTTACCTAAAAGTGGACACTTGACTCCACAAGGAGCAGACGTGTAACTCACATAACCATCCAGTGCATTTCCCTGCATCATCAGGCCGTAAAGGCCTCCGTTCTTCGCCTCAAAGGCAGCCGCCCGCTCTCCATTAATATCGAGAGTCGAATAGCCAAGCGATAGTTCATGCAGAGCCGATACATTGCTGTCTAGCCGAATGATTGGGTCATTCGACTCGGGCATATTTAGCAGGATGGGGTCCTCTTCAATAGGTGTGTTCACCAGAGTACGCAGCATAGCTGGCCTTTTCATGCGCTTTCCCTTGTCGAATCCGTCATGGAATTCATACAACGATCCGCGGGCTATAAAATAGCTAACCGATTCGCCCGGTACCAAGCGTATGAAACTATCAATGTTGGGGCACTCCTTTGACTCTGGGTGCGCCTGGGCATGGAAGGTATATTCGGTGGGTTGTGATACATACAGTGCGAAATTGGACCACATCGTTAGTGGTTCGATGCTATGGGCGTAGGGTCGCCCTCCCGAAGCGCTGCCCAAGTCGCTAATAAATTCATACTGGCAGGGCATGCCATTGTATAATCGCAGGTGGACTTGATCCGGCATGGAGGGCGTGGCTGCTGGGTCCATTTCCTCCAGACGCATCTCAACGGCTGCCGCGCAAAAGAAGGCAACTGCCGCGAGCAGCAGGCCGAGTGTCAACTTCTGCAGGGGTCGTGTGATGCCAATGCGGGCGATCAGCGGGTAGATGACGTAGTCAAAGAGAGGTATGAAGGCGAGTATGAGCAGCGGATTGATGACCTGCATCTGATCCGGCTTGATCTGATAGCCGAGTATGGTACCGTCCATGTGCGTAGCCTGAAACGTCCAGCGCGAGCCCTGCTGATCGGAAAGTGCCCAGAATATGGGGAATGGTACATAGAGAATCAGTATCTTGCACAGGCACTTTGTCTCCTCAACCATCTGGTGACCTACTACAGGCGTCGCATAGTCCAACCAGTGCCGCATCGGCTTGTTCCTGTGATACAATCGCCAACCCTTGTACGCATTCGTTATACACTGCGACACGCCAAAGATCATGTTCCCCGCCGGCGGACGGAGCCTGTACCGGCCTCTGCCGGCCACGAACACCACCATGGAGATGATCATCAATACGGCGGGCACACCAAAAGCCAGCGAATAGCAATCATCATCCCCAAAACAGTGGACATCGGCACGCAGGATCGGAGTGACCGTCGTCGAGATCATGGAGCCCGCATTGATGGCAAAATAGAAAAGCGAAAAAAATTTTGCCAGCTGCCGGCTCTGCTCCGGCAACTGGAACTGATCGCCTCCAAACGCCGAGACACACGGTTTGATGCCACCGGTGCCCACGGCAATCAAGAGGAGACCGACGATGGTCACAATCCTGCCAAAAATCGATACTTGAAGACAAAAATCGGTAGATGCTATTTACCACTTACTTAACAGGCATTCCCTGTATGGGAACAGCTCCAAAAGAGACAACCATGGCGCCGAGGCTGTAGATCATCGACAGATATAAGATCGTCTTGTACTTGCCCAACCAGCCATCAGCAATGAGCGCACCCAGCAGAGGGAAGATGTAGACGAGCATCGTGAAGACGTGGAAGAGCACTGTCGATGTCTCCTCATTGTAGCCCAGTTTGTGGGTGAGATAGAGCACCAGAATAGCTGTTAATAAATGAAGAATTATTGGACAAATAGTGATAAATTTCAATTGTTAAAACAAAAAAAGTAAGAAAGCTCTAGTCGAGTCAGCACGACTACGAGATACCCTGATCCAACTGTTATTAAATTTTTTTGATTTGCGGAGGAGGGGGGCGCGGCATCCAAAATTTGAGAAAATGCGATTTGCGCATCATCCATGAGAACCCATATGCCGAATAATTCATTTTTTTACCTTTTGGCCCATTTTCGGCAGTTTCTGTGTCTCATAACTTCGGTGTTTATGATCCGATCGTTCTGAAATTGGTTGATGACATTGTCATTAATGTATATTCCGGAATTCGAGCGGTTAACATAAGGATTGTGGAAAATATAAGCACATTTTTAAATTAGGGGGACCAAAGGATGGAAAAATAATGTTGGATGCCACTTTCTGCATGGTATCTATGGGCACCCACGTACCAAATTTCACGACTCTTGCATAAAATTTGTCGCTGCTATACACATTTCGTTGCTTTCCGAGAAAATGGAGGGGTGTATCAAGATTTTGGGAAATTCGATTCTGCTGTTTCTGTTGACCCTATATACCAAATGAGCATTTTATCGAAAATCGAATTTATCGATTATCCGGGAAAGGGGGTGTGGTATCACCGAAATCTCAGAATTCGATATGTGTATTGAATACACGGACCTTCATGCCAAGTTTGAAGTCTCTAGCTCTTATAATCTCGAAAATCAATGCGTTCACACGGACGGATGGATTCCATATTTCATAAGAATTGGACCACTATATCATATAACTGTCATACAACCAAACGTCGGTTTTGCCCATATTTATGATTTTTTCACCTGGTAGTTTGAAATTTCGTA
The DNA here is from genome assembly GCA_037040045.1 of Phorticella flavipennis. Taxonomy (NCBI): domain Eukaryota; kingdom Metazoa; phylum Arthropoda; class Insecta; order Diptera; family Drosophilidae; genus Phorticella; species Phorticella flavipennis. Next base: position 7,297 of record JBANCY010000902.1, on the reverse strand, counting down.
CACATTTAATAAGAAGTGGAAGACAGTAGTCTATACAAATGTGTCTAAATTCAATCTATTTACAGGGGAATAAAGAGTGATTTAGAAACACTCCCAAGCTCTATGAATTATTATCAATTACAAAATATTATTATTACGTTACCATTTTCGATAGGAACTAAGGTTACAAGCAATACTTTTATGCCCTAACATTTTTAGATTCACAATTCATGGGATAATAAGGGTATAAACTCACCTCGCATGCCATAGTAATTGAAGCGCTCGCAGAACTCGTTGCTTATGATGAAAGCCACCGAACTGGGATATCCATCAACCTGTGCAAAATGGGTTGATTAACAATAATCTAGTGAAAGAGTAGAGTTAATGTAAGTACACAGATAACAGATCTGTAATACTTAACTTCTCAGACAGATACGAGACTCCGTATATTTATTTACAAACATTTATATTCAAAATTATCTCGGGAACAACCCTTTGAAATGAACAAATCATTGAAATGCAAAAGTGCTGACTCACTTTTTGACGCGACAAATTCGCTAATAGTTTACGATCATATTCTCTACAATTCTAAACAATAAGCCATTATCTACAGTCAGACAGATATAACTTTTGTTTGGGTTCTAACAGGAGCTTAAAAGAGCATTTCGACGTCATCGTCGCGTTGGGAGCTATCAAATATGCCTCTCGTCTTAAAATTAATCAGTACAAGATACCCTTTCCAAATTTGAAATTGAAATTATTCAAACGAGAAACACACAAGCATCTTATGATCTCCAGACGTTTTTTGTTCTCCTCAGAGCAGGGGGTAGTTGACGTTCCGTACCTGAGTTGGGCTTGTCGTCTAAAAGCTTGCCCTTATGCGTGTATAGTACATGATAACGTCTCCAGACCAGTCTCTACCGGTCTCTGAGACAAATATGTAGAGTGACCTAGTCTTGTATGACTCGTATTTACCCCTCGGTTCGCAAGTTCCCCAGATTCATTTTTATTTACTTTGTGTCTCATTTTCGCTTTTGTTTTGATTTGTTGCTGCGTCTCTCTCTCTCCCTCTCTCTATTTTCATTTCTTATTTATATTATATTTCTATCTCGATTGGCCAAGGTAAACTATAAACAAGTTTTGAGCTGGCCCCAGAAGTTGCAGCAGCTGTTCAACAATTTACAATTTACCAAACGATAAACAAATCGCGAATTCTTCACACGCAACACCTTAAGCCAAAGTCAAGTCCACTCCTCGCGCTCATATTAGGCTCACAGTGGAACCTGCCCCATGAGAGCCCAATAACCCCAATAGCCCAATCTCAACATCAAAATTGACATTCCGAGCGATTTCTCGCAGACACGTTCCATTATCGGTCGATACATGGTCACCGGGACTGCAACTCAAATTATTGATACACTTGTGTTTTCTTCAACTTCTCATTATTCTGGTAATGCGAATTACGTGTTGCAAATCGAATTGATAAAACGGTTTTACGAGTAGTACGATCTATATGACCTGAGGGTCAAGTCGGGGAACCTAGTCGGAAGTGGCCATGGCCTAGACAAAACCAAGATATGGCTACTACTGATCTGTATCAAAATTCAGTCATTAGCATTGTCGGTAGAGCTCAAGTCGGTCTATAATCCCTCTTTGATTACAATTACTAAAGTATTTCCAAGACTGAATGTCAAAGAATACTATGTTTCTTTACAGCAATCGCCTCTCCCGTAAATCACATATTGTATGATTTACCTCCCAGTCCATTTGTATAATTAATAATTCTAATTTATTTTAAGTTTTTTTTTATGCCAAACCCCACCCCAATACGTTGTAAAAAGTTACAAAAGTCAACAGAAACTAATTTATATTTAGTATGTACTACTATATATTATAATATAGCTCACAGAGGACATAAAAGTGTGAAAAAAGTTGGAATTGGCAATCAAGTAAAATATGGTTGCTGGGATCTCATAATCTCACCATAGCTTTCCCCTCCCTTCCCCATCAATGCTAATATCGAATCTATGCGATTATGGGATCTATCCGATGGCATAACCCCCATCTGAGGTTGATTTAACTCTGTGGAATCGTTGCGGCTGCTGCTGTCACTAATTACAGCAAGAGTCACTGAGGCGCATCAAGCAATTGTTTACGATATTGTATACCCTGGATGCATTTAAAACGGGTATATAAAATAAGACAATAGCAACTGATGACTGTAACGAATACAAGAGTGGGCTTTGGAGAAGCCCTAAGATCATCAGAGGAATGTAAGTGATATTATCTCTATTTAGGAGCTTATTACAAAAATATATATATCTCGATATATATATACCACAAATGTGGATCATTGAAGCACATCATTTAAATTTTTAATAATTGCCTCTCTCGGCGAATCTCATGAAACTAGTATTGGACTTCATAGAACGTCATGCCTTCCGTTTCGAGGGTATGCACATTTTCCTCCAGAAACAAGTCTGCTTCTTCGGTAAGGTGCTTGGCTCTGAGCAGTCTGAACAGGTTGTTTAACTGGCGAAGTGGCGGAGTCCATGGAGAGACTAACTAGGCCATCGTTATAAGGCAGCTGAATTCGTAACGATTGTCTATTGTTTTGATTCTGTTTGCTTTCGTTTTGCTTCTGATTTCGATTTCGATTTCGATTCTGATTTTCATTTTCATTTCAACTCTCGCTTTCGTTGATTAATTCAATCAATTCGTGTGGCAATAAAAGGATTGCTATTGACACACTTTTCGCTAGAATCTGGTCGACCAAGGTCACTGCTATAAATATGTACTAAAAGAGTTTGCCCTGCATTTTTACAGAATTTCTGGAGATAGTTGGTCATTCTATCTAAAAGGACTGTAACATATTTGAACAAGGTCCCTTCACTAGTTTCTGACCAATTGTGATCAGCGACTTTGGACACGATGTTTCGAGAAAAACATGAAAAAAAAATAATTTTTTGACATTTCAAAACCTTTGAATGAGTATGTTTTTATCATACAAAACAAAAATCTTAAGTTTCCCTTTGTGCTCCGAGCACAGCCGGCAAATAAGCTAACATTGTCCACATTCATTTGCAGACTATGTATAATTATTAAAAATTCTATTTCAAGAGGCGGCCACATGTTTTATCTAGTCAGCGGGGCACGTGCAAGAAGTGAAGTTTGGAAGTAGACCGAGTCCCACAGGGATGCTGCACGTGCCTGTTGCCTGCACACTTTCTCAATTGTCAAACGAAAGCGACCAGCGGAGGAGAGAAGTTGGGGAAGAAGGGGCGGCACTGGCTCTTGCTGTTGTTGTTGCCTTCTTTGACTTCTCTTTGACTGATTTCTTTTTTCGTTGTTATTTTTTATGTTTAGGGCAAATCAGGCAATAAATTTACCGAAGTGTGTGTGAGTGTGTGTGTGTGTGTGTGCGTGTGTGTGTGCAATTAGCTGTTCACTTAAACGCTTAACGGCACATTAAGCTCACCTTTTTTCTTGCTGTTTGCGGTGTGTTCCCTCTCTCGTTGCCAACTCCTTTAATTGGTCGGAGTTGAAAGCTTTAAACGGTAGAGTGCAATGTGGTTGTTGCTGTTGTTGTTGCAGTTAAACAAGTAATTACAACAACAACCAATTCAGATTTGGCACTTTTGGAATTTGACGAACTGCCGAAAAACGCACGCACGCGCGAGGTATTCGAGTCTGTCCCAAGGCGTTGGCATCTCTGGGGCGGTGCGGGGGTGGTTGAGGTGGTAATATCGGATCACGTTTACCGCCAAAAAAGTAGAAGAAAGAAACGATGCGCCCCCGCCTTTTGCCCCCGCCCAAGGGGCAGACTTTTAGGTAAGCCACCGGCGGAGTGAAAGGGAAGCAATGACAGCAGCAGCAGAAGCAGCAGCTGCTGCGTCACTGTGTCAATTAACTGAGATCGAGCTTTAGCCGCTCTCTCTCACTCTCTTTCTCTCTCTGCCCGTTTGGGCCTCTCAAAAATGCGCTCTCTGCATTAGAGCGTCGGCTGCAATTTAGACGCGAGCAGCGCAGCAGCGCAGCAGCAGCGCAGTAGCTGCACTTTGCAAAACGAAGCTTCGGCTGCCAAGTTCAATGTTGACGATAAAAAGCACTGCTTAATTCTGCCCAACCCCCCGACCCTGTCCCTGCAGCTGTCCCTGCACCTGTCCCTCACCCACTGCCCCACTGCCCCACTGCCCTAGACAGATGCTATTCTTTTCTGTCATCCAAAGTGAGAGGGTTGTCTTAGGAGTTGCCAAAGACCTGAAGATGCCGCCAACCCAAGAGATTCCAAGAGAGGCCTCAAAATTAGGCACATTACCTGGAAATCCTCATGTTTATGATGGGACCCGCTTTTCTTAGCTGCGTTGTGTGCTCCAGGATGCCGACCATGTGCCGGTTCCGGGGGCCGCGCGTAGCCGTAGGCTAACCCAATGGGGGGCATAACATAGCCACCGCCCGAGCGCAAAGCTAGCGTGGATTGAAGTAAAGTATAAGAATTGAGAGGAGGCGGCAATATTGCATGACTTACGCTCTGTGCTATCGGAATCATCGGAGTATCGACGCAGACTTGCACCTTGACATTTACTCGGTGTGGGTGTGATCGTCCGTTCGTGCAGTTGCCAATTCATAGGGTTTCTCGTGGAAGTGCTCCAAAATTTGACAACAGATGCTTGGGTAGCTATGTGCGCCGATATGGTGTCATCACCTAAGGCATTATATATCTTGCGAAATGGACTCCTTCCGGTTGCCCAAGCGCCCCCATATATAAATATAATCCCAGGTATTACATCACCTAACCGCAGGAGGTAATATCGAAGTAGCTATAAATATTGATTAATTATAATATTCTTAGTCGTTGCGTATAACTCATGGGGCTGTATATAGCATGCATATTGGAAAATCGAGAGTACTTTCTGGGAAACAAGGGGCAGCTTCTGTTGAAACTGAAATTAAAAAAAGTATTGCATATGGGAATTGCTCAATGGAATCAGCTTGTCTCTATATCACAACTACAAAGGGATCCATTTGCAAAATGTTGAGTAATTTAGTTGCATAGGAACCGTAAAGTCCCCCGATAATGCGCCTAGTTGCACTAGTACTTTCCAACAACAACAACAACAACAAGAACAGCTTTGCTCAAGAATGATTCAGCTTATCTACGGGACTTACGACGAGTGGATAGAGCTCTTGGGAAAAATTACAGATATGGGCCATGCGCGAGCCCAATACTCATGTTATGGCTGCCATAAAGGATTACTCAATCCATTCATGTGCGAATCGAATATATACATATATATGTATATATGTATATATGTATATATGTATATGCAGTCAAGTCAAGTCCAATGACAATTGTTAAATCGAAAAATCTAGGAGCAAAACACAAGATAGGGAAAACAAAAACAAACTCTCAATAAATCGCTTGGAGCACCTAATAACATTGTCATATAATGCGATAGTCGCAAGTCGCATGTCACACGGGTATATATACACATATATGACACAAAGGTCTGTTAATCTTTTATGATTATGGCCGAAATCGTAAATACTATTAACCCTTATCGGCTATCGATCAGATCATAAAACAAAATCGGTTGTCGGCACCGTTGTTCTTCTGCGAATTCCTCCCAGCTGACAGTGGGACGGCGCTTGGTAACTTGGAAGAATTAGCCCGAACCGAGCTAATACCTCGGCGGATATAATTTATAGTCCTGTTTTCTAATCAACGAAGCATCAGCGTTACCTAAAAACCCAGAGAAACCCCTAAGTAGACCTATACAGAAAGATATCGCTGGAGGCCCTTAGAGCTTAGAGACCCAAAAAATATCACCTTTCCGAGCACTTCTCACTGACGAGCAGATTTTTGCTTTCGTCTACAAAGTATCTAAACATTTTAGATAAGCCCGGAATCGACACGAAAATATTTAATTAATGACGCCGCAGACACGACTCGACGCGAGGGCTGCTGTTTGCTCTGATAACAAGTTGCCCCGTTATTGGATTTCCCAGCTGTGCACGAGGGAAGCACCAAAGGTTGCCGCTTTTGGTTTGGGCCAACTCACAGAGGAGGAGGGCTCCAGGGAAAATTGTCTGTTGGGATCAAAGTGAAGAATTTCAATTGAAACTGAAACTGAAACTGAGGCCGAACCAATGCTGTGAGTAGTCTTTAAACCACCCTCGCAGCGCCAGGACCAACTGTTGATCGGTTGCCCACTTACGCAATGTCCGCGTTCTGCTTGCTGTGGGCGGGTACGGGGGCGTGTTCGCATAACACACGCACATAAATAATGCGCGGATGATCCGGCTACAGCCGAGCGTATTGGATCATAAATTATGGCGAACCGCGAAGGACGCGGGCTTTATAAATACTTCAGTCTTCAGTCGATAAGTCGATAAGCTGATAAGCCGATTGATAAGCGCGCGTACAGGTGTTATCGTGTTTTGCGGCCAAACTTACCAATCGACTGCTTACCTTTGCCCACCCCCCTGCCCTCCACCCCAGCTAGCCCAGCACCCCAACACCCCAGCACCCACCCGCACAGGCCCTGGGCAGAGGGCGCAGGCTGCAATCCCTGCCCAGGGCACTTCGCCTACACACGGCACGCGCGCAGTCGCGCCCGCAGCTTACGCGGCTGCCGCAGAGCAGAGCAGTTGACGTCGTCGCCGCTGCCGCTGCTGCTGCTGCTGCTGGCGCTGGTGGCTGGCTGGCTTCTTAGTCGACTTACACGCAGCGGGCAGCAGTCAGTTGATCGCCGCTGGCGGACTTGCACGCTCATCGATCGAGCGTATCCGCGCGTATCCAACGGCGTCGCAAATCATTTTTTTGTTATTTGTTAAATGTTTTGATGTGAGTTCAGAAAAATAACTGAATCTGAGACTGAATATAAAAAATTCGAAAACGATTAAAATAGCGCTTTTTGTTTTTATTGTTTTTACTTACATTGTTATTTTTGTAATCCGTAATCCGGTCAATGCTTCACTTTTTTTGCTGTTTGCATTTAACGCGTATTTGGCTCTCGCCGCTAGCTTTACGTGCTAATTATAATGGAGCCTATCAAAAATGCTAAATTATTCCGATCTCTCAGCTCCAAGCTGAATTCATCTCCGTTTCCTTTCCTCCCGCTTAACTTTGATTTGATTTCAATTCCATTGCAACTTTTATTTTCAACATTTTTTTTAAGTGGTTTTCGAATTGTTAACATATATACATATATTGTCAACACACACATATACATATATATATATATATATATATCCATGGACATGGATGCCAACTGCAACACTTGAGCGCATTGAAACAATGGCGGGACAAAATTGC
>JBANCY010000901.1:1911-13109 GCA_037040045.1 Phorticella flavipennis | reverse complement strand
CACACACAATTACACATTACACATACAAGTGTAGAAGTTTACCACGTTTATGCCATAAAGTTTCATGATAAGCGCATACCCCAAAATGTAAACTAATCATGATGAAGGGTCTTTGAATTTATTAAAAGTTTTATATATTGTAATAAACTTGATTAATTAATTAATAAATTATTAACAAATATGTAAGGATTATATTCGACTCGCCAAATAGTAGAAATATTGCTTATACGAAATGGGATGCGGGAATAAAAAGTATTGAAATAATAAAACGAGGCAAATCTGACTTTTCATTGTGTGAAAATAGTTACCCCCTTTTGAAATTTTGTGTAGCGATAGATAATAAAGAATCCCATATTTGTGCAAAATTTAATATCACATACGAAATATATTATAATGATGTGCTGAATGTCCATATGTTGTGGTTCAATTCGGTCAGTTCCGCCAAATGTGCAGCATCATCAAAATAGAAGGCTATGTACCAAGTTTTAAGAACAGATAGACACACATATCTCTTCCAATTTGGGAAATTAAAAACTTTACAAAACTAAATATTAGAATTTTGTTATTTTTCAAAATATTTAAATGATATCTAGCTTTTACAGTACTAATACTTTGTAGATACAATTTATAATTATTATTTAATTTTTCCGTTCGCTTTTATAGTACCTTTTAATTCGTCGCATATATTCCATATTTATAGTATCATTATCATTTAACACTTTTCGCGGTTTTTTATAAACAACTTATCCGCTTAGAATCCGGCATAAACCCAAAAATAAAGCCACGAATACTCGCTGTAATAGCTACTGGAACCACAATTCTCATTCCACATTCGAAGAGACACATGAGCAGTCTGCATAATTCCGTGGCACGTTCCAATGCCAGTTGTTGCTGTTGGTGGCGGGACCTGCGATGTGGCAGAGGCACATTGACCCAAATTAATCTTTGTCATTAGCGTATGGCAAGTACTATATATATCCAGCCTTAAAGCCTTCTATTTGACAACAGCACGGAGCAAATGCTATGCCCACATCAACTCGACGCTGTCGAAAAAAAGGGCCAAAAGATTTTCAAAAGGGCTGCTAGAACTGACGACAGGTTCTGCCAGCAACTCTATACGATTCGGGGCGAGAATATAACGAAATTCATAGGAATTCCCTTGGTGATTCCGAGTAGAGTTGGGTACTCTATGATGATGCATATTTCAATATTTTAACACGTTGATCAAAAATATCTAACATAATTATATATAGCACTCAAAGATATGAGCAGATTAGTCTGAAATTCCCAAACATATACATTGAAGATAAGAAATAAAGCATAATCGGTCACTCGGCTAGGTAATATTTATACACTTCTCCACAAATATGACGAAATAAGTGTGGGAAATTTCAGTATCATGTGAAATTGTGCATTTGATTAGGTTATTGTAAGATTGGTCAGTTATCATTGAGCGATTTTATATTGCTTGAAGAATATGAAATTTGCGATATGTTAAAGAATCAACAACATCAGGGGTAACTTTTCGATAAAATTCTTATTTCATTTTAAGATCCAATTTTCTTAGTATAGAGTATTCCATAAATTGAGAGTAAATATAATAATACTCCACTGCTTTATTAAATTGCTAATAGTTTAATATATACAAATATTTACAAAATCTGTATTTCAAAATATATCCTTCTGCTCAGTCCACCTTAGTCTTTCACATCGCTGAACTTAAAACGGAATGGAATAGCTGGTTCCATGACAAAGAACGACTTATACGGCTTGGATGCATCGTAGTTAAACTCCACATGGAAGTTGCGTATGATTTTTGCCAGGGATGTTTCCATTTCCAGATCCACAATTCGTTTACCAATGCACATTCGTGGTCCGAAGCCAAATGGAAGGAATGCAAATGGACTTACCAGTGCCTTCTTATTCGTCTCGGGATCACGTAACCAACGCTCGGGCAGAAACTCATCGGCACGTGGAAAATATGTATTATCTTTCATTAGCGCGTTAGCCCCGACTAGAATCTGCGTACCTTTTGGTACATTATAGCCCGAAAGTGTTACATCCGCTTGACACTGCCGAAAGACGCCTAAGCCGTTGGGATAGTAGCGAAATGTCTCCTTGATAACCGCGCGTAAATATGGCATATCCTTCATACGTTGCTCATCCAATTCTGTATCCTTGGTTGGCATCACACGCAACAGCTCCTCCCGCAGTTTCTGCTGTATCTCCTGGTTTTTGCTTAGGCAAAGCAAAAGAGCGGACAAAAATGTGGCTGTAACATCGACACCAGCCAAAAGAATATCCAAACCCATAACTAGAGCCATTTTCGGATCAATATCTATCAGGCGTTCCATCATGCTCTGATTGTTAAGCTGCTCGCCTGCAGCACGTCGCTTTTCCAAATCCTCTCTGCTCTCGTCAATCAGACGCTGCGCCACATTGACACTCTCATTTAGAACATGCATCATTTTGCGAAAGGTGGGCGTGGACACGAACTTCCAAACCGAGGGTTGTACGTCCAGCTTGAAGGTAAGTTGGAAGATCTCCCGGGATGCTTTGAATAGCGTCAATGCATCCGCATTGTCACGTCGTTTGCGTATCATGCCCATTTCGCGATTGAAGCCAATCAAAGCTATTGAATCGAAGATAAGGCGACTCATTTCCTCCTGAAAATCTCCAGGTACCTCCAGTGTCTGCGGATCGCGTATTTCCTTAATGCTGCAAGAAAAAAACCATTAAAATGTATTTTGTTTGGAGTAAAATTAAGAACTTACCGCTCAATAAACTCATTGTTTATATTGGAAAGCGGCTCGTAATACATTTTCAGTCCCTTTGGTTGCATGAATATGGGATTTACAGCCGATCGAAATTTACCCCATTCTTCACTTTGACTAATTGATTAAATGTAAGATATTTTAGAGTTGAGATAAGTTATAGCTTATCTACTCACGTAGCTATAAGTCCTTTCTTCTCGGCAAAAATATCTGGACGTATGTGTTCGCGAAAGTATATCAAAGAGTCCAGGCCCTCGCGATGTGGCCAAATGCCTTCATTACGAAAGACCGTTTCAATATCCTTGGTACTAAATGTGAGCACCCAATCCGGGCGCCCAAAGGTGCCCGGCATTACGAAGACATCACCATATCGATTACGCATAACCTCAACGAATTCCAAAAACGATTTGCCATGAAACTCCCCGCCCCGCATAAAACTACGCAAAAATTGCAGTTTGCCGGGGCGTGGCAGTTCGCTGAAAGGACGCACCGTTGCAGCACCTTGATCATCTGTTTGCTGTCCATGTGAAAGAAAAATAAGAGTTCTTGAGATTGTAGCATTTCTTCAGTTTGTGGCAGCTTACGGTCAACACGGTTTGCGTTGAGGCAGTGCGTGCAAATCTGACGCCAATTGGCACCAAGCGGGGCAAGACGCGTGTGGAATACGCTTTCAATATAGCCATTATCTCTTATCTCGGGTCTCTTATCAACTGGCGACCATTCGCATTGGAAGCGTCGCACAAACTAAATAACAATTCGCGCTCTCGAGGTCTTTATAGGCGCTCGTGGATGACAATCTTAAAGCGATCCAAGCAAAAAACAAAACAAAACAATTGTTAAGGAATTGCTACTCAATGATGGGCTAAAAGATACCCTTTATAATAAACTAGTTGCATGTTAAATGATTTTATAACTCAACAAAGGCACTTTTCTTTAGTTATAACTAATTAAGTTAATGTAAAGTTTCAAGATCCATTCTTAACCCATATTCACACATAATCTATACTTAATGAAATTTAAATTTATTCTAAGTATAATTCAATAGTGTTCCCATATTATAAGCACTATTTTCTGCACATGAAAATATACCTTATAACTAGGTAATGCTTACACCTCTCATGAAAAGGTTTCACAAGCCTTTCTGATATGAAACAAAATATGCCGTGTCACCGTGAATGAAAACAAACCAAAATGCTGCGATTGCAGCCATCAGCGAAATTTAAAAGCTATATTTTAATAATATTTTTAGAGCTTTTACGTTGATAAGAATAGCTTTTTACACTGTGAAAAAAGAGCTTGAATTCATAAAGACAATTCATGGATAAATTACTGAAAATAGTTCAAACTCTACAAACTGCTCTACAAATGTGCTTATTGAGGAAAAAGCTATTCTCCACAAGTTTTATACAGTTTTTGATTATTGGAATATGGATAAGATCACGGAAATCTATAGCTTTAAAAGTCAAATCGATTTAGCCACATCCAACTGAATGTGCCGAAGAAGAATATACATATCTTAGTGAGTATATCTCTAAAAGATCTAGCGCAGGTTGATCCATAGGTTTGTGCAAACAATATGTAGATTAAGATGTCGAGCCACGTTCGATTAACAACATGATACAATCAACTATTTAGAAAACAATCGCATGAAAAATAGAAAGATAGAAATTATTAATATACCATGTTAAATTCTCTATTTTTAATATTGCCTAAAACCACCAAATTTGGAATACGATTTCCAGCTTAGAACTATCAAATTTGAAAAATATATAGAAAAAATGTACCAACTATTTTATTATAATCTCTTAAAAGTTTTGTATCTTCAAATCCCAATATATTTAATACACCAAATATAGAAATTTCAGAGATATCAAATCATTAAAATGGACGGAAATTTTATATCGGAATATATCGATAACACTGATAATAAAATGGATATATTTTTCAATAACGTGTTTCACAAAAAAATGTTCTAAAAAATTTTCATTCTTCAAAACCCCTAATAAATAATAATATACAAAATAAAGCAATTTGCACATTTACTCTAATAATAATACAATCAAATTAAAAGCTCTGAATTTCCCCCTTAAAACCACTTTTCAGAAACATTTTATCCACGTTAAAAATGCATCTGCAAATCATCGCCCATCCTCAAAGTCCGGGAACAAAGCAAAGTTGGCCAAACATCAAATAGCGCAACATTGATAATGATTCATAAAAAGTGGCCACACACATAATTATGATCATCAACGAAGGAGCGCAAGGAGCCAGAAACAAGTGGCACCCCCCGTGTGCCGCTGCTCGACACTAATTGTGAGAAACACATTCACGTTTACAAAACTTTCAGAGAATTTCCCGGAGAAAATATGAGCCAGGCAGTCAGCCGCCAGTGAGGCAGTTAGACAGACGACCGGCTAGACAAAGCCAGACGAGCCATTTCTACTTAGACATTAAAGTTTGGCCAACGAGCCAACGAGCCAAGGTTTAATAGACCGAAATTCAGCTGGGCAAAGTTTAAAGTGTCGACAAGGCGCGCCCCGACATTTATCAGTCATTAACACAACCAACTACACGAAAATGGCCACAAGATGTGCCGGAAGTGCGGCTGAGGGCTTAAAGGACCGCCATAATAATTAAAGCCGAGACATTGGCTCATGGCGGATGCTGCTATTGAAAATCAATAAATTTAAAACAAAATCTACAATCTATGACAATAGAATAGAAAAAAACCTAAAAAGAAAGAAAAAATTGAAATATAAAACTGGGAAAGTAGAAAAAATCCTAGCTCTGTTAGAAGGAAAAAATCGCTTTGGGGTTGCTGGTCTTGTTGTTGTTGTTGTTGTTGCTGAAAAGCAAGCACGGAATCGCCGAACCAAACATCCTTTGTCAATACAGAATACAAGCAACAACAACAAACCGAATGGCAACAAAGACAAAAGTCAAAAGTGCAAAAACAAAAGCAAAAATAAGCACAACAACAACATCGATGGCAATGTTACAAGCGCCCCCAAAATGCAGGCCGGAGACCAAAATACCAAGAATCCCGCTGAAGCTCAGCGCATGCGCCCGACTGACGAATCTCACGCAACAGGGGAAGTTGCCAACTGGCAGGTTGATGGTATGCAATGGGAGGACGATAGGAAATGTCGCTTTCAATTGCCGGATAAAATGGCGCTGGGGGTCGCACACACACACACACACACACAGACACACGCGCACACACAATGGCATTTCTCCTCCATTTTGAGAAAATATCCTGCCTCGGCAGCAGTTGGGAGTCATCTGGCATCCGAGCTGAGCAAATGATTTTTAACAAATTTCATTAACATCAGAGGTCCGTAATCATTCAAGCATCGCGTTTCGTAACTGGCCTAACCAAAGCTTTGAGGCTTGGCCACTCCAATCCGAAAATCCGTCAAATGCAACCTGCAGTGCCCCAGCTCGATTCACCAACATCCTTGGCCAAACCGCGCGACAAAAGTGCAACGAAAACTCAATAAATCGCATTAAAAAGTATTTGCTATAATTTTAGGAACTCTTCAATATTTTGCAATAGTTGCTAATTAATTGTTTATAATCAAGTGCCCAAAATGATCGACGAACAGCATCCAATGCAAATAGGCCTCTGTAAGTATTCCCAGCAAGCAGAAGCTCTACTTTTGTTCCTGGTCTTACTTGAACAACGTGGCCCAAAAGCCGTCGCAATCGAATTTCTAGACTATTTTTACCGACGGCTTTTGGTTTGCTGCATTTCCTAAAGGGAAATGCTTAAATTTGCTTTTTCTTCAGAAAGAAGGTACATTTTTATTGTGGAGAATGAAAATTTTAATTTTAAATGTGAAAATATCGTGTAATTGTGTTGAAATTGGTTGAAACGGAGTTTGGTAAATTATTTTTAGGGAATCTGTAGATAATAAACATGTTATAGGCAGAAATTATTCCAATGATTTCAAAATGATAATATTGAGTTAGGAAGGGCTGCAAGATTTGGTTATCCTATGTCCTTTTTGGAATACAAATTTCATGGGCTCTTAAATATCTCCTTTAATATATGTTTGACATATAACAACTGAACTTGCAATAGAGTTTGTACTATGGCAATCCTAAATAATGATTTGGGACAGCAAGACTCATAGGCAGATAAACAGATCTACAAATAACAAGATGGAACTTTAAATATATAGACACAGTGATCGAAAGATATATACTTATACACACAGAAAGATAGATATATACTCAGATAAATGTATAGACTGAGAAACAGATAAACAATAGAAAAAAGGATAGAAAGATGAATAGTTAAATACTTGGATAATTACAGAGGCAGAAAGACATATACAGATAGGATAGCCAGATAGGGAGCTATTTGAAATTCGGAAAAAAGACACATAATACACAAATATGATTATAGATATGAGACTCAAGCTTTCATCTTTTACAGTCAATTGAAGAACGAATATTTAACATTTCATCTTCAATGGCATTATATTATTTATAAACATATGATTATGCACCATATTTGTGTGAAAACCACCATAACTTATCCCCGAATAACCATTTCCAAACTGTTGAAACACAAATTATTATAAAGCCTGGAAAGTAATCACAACATTTGTTTAAAGGCGAATAAAACTAAAATTGCTGATTTTCCCGTCGGCTTTTTGGCTCACAAATGAGTAGAAAATCCGACAATATGAATGACATTGGAATAGAGTCTACATACAATATCAATAGCATATTTAGCCGTAAACAACAGGCCGTTTCAACTAAGGAAGCACTTGCACCACTTGACACTTGAGCTAAAGTGTGCTCGGATCAAAACTGGCTGACAGGCAGAATCTGTGCATATTTCATAGTGCCAAACAACTGCTGACTTCTGTCAGAGATTAGGCCAAAACAAAGCGATTGCTGGCACAACAAAACGCTGCTATAATTTCATTGTCCGCCCAAATCCGATTAATTTAAACGGCAAGAACTCAGAGCAGAGACTGACAAACGGCAGCGGCAGCGGCTACACACAGCATCCTGGCAAGGGTTTCCGCTCGCCCGCTGCTGCCGGAGACTGACAACATATGCCGCCAGCAGTCGTAACCAACATAATGAATCCCCCGCGTGCCTCTTGCTGGGGTGAAGACGCACAGGGGTTGTAGCTCTCTCTGCTTTGCCTCATTCGAATACCCCGATTTGCCCTCCTGCCCGCCCGTCTGCCCGCCTGCCTGCACGCACTACTCGTAAATTCTATTATAATTTAGTCATAAGTAGCGCTACGAAGTCGACTTTCTGGGGTGGTGCTGCCTCACCGCACCGCCCCCTTCATTTGCCGTTGCATATTAGAATCTAATTAGTGCCCCGAAAGCGCAGTCGCATCGCTATCAACGTCGGATTTGCACTTGTCGCCTCACAAATCCGCTGCTGCTAGGCGATGACATGTCCAGCCAATATGTTGACATAGTTCCCTCCTTAGTGCCTTGGCCAAAAAAAGTGTAACAGGTGCGTCCTTTGAGCGGATTAGTCCGAGCTGCCGCAATCCAAGCGAGAAGTGACTAAAGTTAAATGTAGCATATCAAGGTCTAAAAGAGAGAGGCGATAATACGTATAGGATTTGTCGAGATGATGTAGCAGTTGTCGTTGACAGTTGGATATCAAGTAGGCACTCCCTACAGCCATCACTGTAGGGCAAGTCATGTGAGTTGAATGGAATGTTTATTATTAATTTCGGCCTGCATTTGCTTTTATAAATATTTGGCGAAATTTTCATTTCCTATGGGTTCTGCATATTACGAGAATTCGAATCGTATGCAAATGTTGTGAATTTATATAAATAGTGATTTTATAAATATTCTATTCAATTTGCAAGCATTTTAGTCAAAGATTAATTATTTTTGGTTGAATTATAGCCCATTGTAAATATTTTGGAAAGATTAAATAATAATAATGCTTTGGAATTGCATTCTAAAACGGACCCGAAAATGGACTTTGGAATATATATATATCTGACACACAATCTATAAACTACCCGACGCCTGGTGGTACCTTAAGCAAGGGTTAGTTCTCTAACCTTACCTGTACAAATTATTAGGTATTTGAAATATCTTATTTGGAAATGATATTCCTGTTACTTATAATGCAATTTAATCTAAATTGATAGTTGATTTTGTTTCGTATTTATTTCCTTACCGTTTCCAAAGCATATTTTCGTTAAAACACAAAAATCCCAAAGCAAATTGTCTTTTTACCACATATATATGATTTCCCTATATTTTGGAATGTACTAAAATATATTGGAATATATTGTTTACCCATGATTTCAACCTCCGAACTTATAAGTACTTCTTAGCACCACAATCCAGTAAAACCGTTCGAGCGAAGTACGATAATTTCTTTAACAGAATAAGATAATCTGTAATTAGCTGTGAACGAAGCATCTGTGTTTATATATAGAAAATCTTCGGTTATCTACCAGTTCATAAAGGAACTTAAGTGTAGGTAAAGTTTAAAAACCATAGCAAACATGAAATTGATATTCACAATTCTTTGACAGTAAACTTGACTTTAAGACTTTAAGAATCTTGTTTTCTTGGGTCTCCGATGTCTATCCCATTTATTCATCGACATGAATAAAGTTTCCTTACGATACTTTACGACATATATATACTGTATGTATAAAGTCGATTTTATCCATTTCTTTACTTCTTCCTTCTTGATCATCATGTGCCTTCGACTCTTTCTTCTAAGCATTGTCAGCTTCAAAAAAAAAATATTTTCAAATAAATGTATTTCAATATAATCTTCGACAAGACTATAATCATCTGCTAATATTTTTGTAATTATGATGATTTGCTGGGGAAAAGATGAGGCTTCTACAGAGGCAAGTACCCTAGGTTATCTGAAATATATTAGGACCTGTTTTCACATCGATTTTTAACTCCTCAAAAAATATTTAAATGTAAATTTAACGATTTGTACTAATGAATTTGCTTTCAAAAGTTTTCACTACACCGTGGTTTAGTTCATATCAATCTTTTGCTAAGGATAACTACAATAAGTCAATTTAATTTGTGGTATATCTTAATAGTTTAAACTTAATTAAATTAAATCTTAAAACAATTTGTAATACCCTTAAACAAAAGCTTTAAAACAAAAAATGACAAATTGTGTTAAAATATTTCGATCTGTCAATGTCAATTATAGTTTTATTCCATTTGCCACATAACACAAATGTTATTTCCGTTAACATGTTGGGTGAGACCGCAAAACAAGTTGATATCCTGAATTACTCTATAATTTTACAAATATTTCTGGCATAAATATTGCATGCCGGAGAAATTGTTGTGAAAATTAAATGAAATTTCACGCACGCAAAATCATTTAAATGCAAAATGACAGGCGATGTTTGTGACACACAAACACAAGTGCTATTGCACATATATGTATATGTATTATATATGTATATGTAAAATATATGTATTGTTTTTAGTAAAAAAAAGAGAGAAAATCCTGCAGATAAAGGAAAACAAATAACAACAACAAAAGCGCGTAACGAAACAAGATGAACGACAAACACAGATACATATACACACACACACACACACACACACACACACACACACATATAGTACACACATACACATATAAAGGCCAACAAATTACCGTACAATTTCAACAATTTGCCATAAATTGAGACAACAAGCAACAAAAAGCCAACCAACCGACCGACCAAACCGAATGCCGCAAATGTACAGTCATTTTTTGCCACCAAACTTTGCGCATTGCGTATACGCAACGTTGGCCAGGGCAAAAAGCAAGTGCGTGGAATTTCGAGTACGGCGGACAGACAGACAGCCGGACGGACAGCCGGGCGAACAGACAGATGGGCAGACACACACAGCTGGACAAACGCACGGGTCACGCACATATTTCGCTGCAAAAGTCATTTCAATAATTGCAAAACCACAAATTTACTACAACTCGAAATGGTTGGCAAATGGTCACAGTCGTAACAGTCGGTATTGGTCTCGGTATCGGCAGTTGGAGTCGGAGTTGGAGTTGGAGCTGGGGTCAGCCTGGCTAGGGATGGGTTCAAAAATGCAGATAGCTCGAACCGCAAATGCAAAATCCAGTTGGCACATAGTTTTTGCCCATGGGCCGGGCCCGCAGTTGTAAATTTTGAGTCGCCCGCAATTTGCGTGCCACAATGAAAATAAAGCCAAAACCGGAAAAAAAATAACTGAAATGTTTCTCATTTGCATGTGAAATTGTGACTGTTGCTGCGACAAAACCACAAAAACCAAAATAGTTCCAATGGACATCAAATGTCAACAGCAGCAACAGCAACACCAACAGCTACAGCAACAACAACATGTAACTGGACATCCGCAACAACCGACCGCTGCCCACATTGCAATGGGGCACAATCAACTGCTG
>JBANCY010000900.1:0-17484 GCA_037040045.1 Phorticella flavipennis | reverse complement strand
TCTGCCTGTTACATACATTTGCACAAACTTATAATACCCTTCATACCAATTTTCAATTGGGATCAGGGTATAATTAAACATAGTTGGAGCAGACCTACCCCTAGTTCGTACGACCATAAAAAGATCTTGGGTTAATGCTCATGTTCAAATATATTTTTTGGATATAATTCTTGTTCACTGATATACCCACTATGGGGTTAAGTACAACAGGTATTATCGTGCACACATTATATCACATTTGGTTTGTAAACCGGACTAGCCAAGTGTTTCTTGAACACAGGTGCCGCACGTTGAATTGGATGGAGTGAAAGTCCTTGAATTTGCATTCTTGCCGTAAGGCTCCTCTTCATTCACATCCACATAAAAGATTCCCGATTCAGTGGCTTTATAACCCATTATGGCCCGATTTCTTCTACCGCAAGTTAGGCCGGTCAGCAAATCGGAAAATTCCGAGCACCTTCGAGCCAGGAAGTTCCTCTCATTGGTGGGATAGATAGACTCTACGAGATAATCCACGGCACGCTGATGGGAACAGCCCAGTGCTCCCAGTCCCTCACAGCCACTCTTAATGGGCTTCAAGCCCTCCGCATAGAAGTCGCCATCCGCAACCGCCAATGCTGTGCCGGCAACGAATGGATTCGAGTGAATTACATCCACGTAGTCCGCATCGCCTGTCCGTATACCGGGAAGTGTGTTGCCATCGTAGAAACACGGATTGGCTGGATCGAGACCAGTGACACGCGCCAAACTGTCTCCATCCGAAAGGTTCTGGAAATTCCTGCCCGTCGCACCAGCTATCTGAGCACCCAGACTGTGACCAATCACATGGACGTTCTTGGTCACATAGTCGCGATCTAGTTGGAGCAGTGCCTTGGCCAAATACCGTCCAATAACCTCAGTGTTTATGGCCGACCAGGTATAAAATGTTCTGATATAATTGGCTGCATCCAGATTCTGTTGGAAAATTATGACATGGTTTTGAAATTGGGAAACAATGACTAAGGAAGTAGTTCTTTCCTTGAGTCAAGATTGGTGAAAATATTGAGTTTGAACTAGTTCAAACTAGTTTATCAAGTTGAAGTACCGAGTAGGTTCTACAACTTCCGATGAAGTAGTTCCTCTGGGGAAGGATTATCTTCGGCTTGCAGAAGATATCATACACTTTTCGAAGATAGCGCTTGATAATAACGAATCTTGGGAGTATGTAAGCTTTCAGTCAAATACGTTAGAAAACATGCGAAAAATGGGCAAAACCGATTAATGGTTATATTGAAGCTATATGATGTAGAAGTCAGATCCTTATGAAATTTGGTGGAGCGGTAGATAATATCGAATCTTGGCAGACTTTTAGTTATATGGAAACTAAATGATATAGTTGTCCGATCCGACCGGCTCCGAAAAATTTGCTGACACTTAAGAAAAGAAGGCTATGTGTCAAGTTTCATTACGATAGCTCAAAAACTGAGGGAATAGTTTGGATAGATACAGACGGACAGACGATTTATTTTGTCCTTCTGACCATACTAAATGTAATTTTTTGGGGTGTAAGACATTTTCTCCAAGGGATTACATACTTTCGGACAAAGTGAATATACGATATACTACTTTTTCCAAAAATTTAAGTAAGAGAGCTCTAGCCGAGTGAACTCGACTACTAGATTCCCTGATCCCAACAGGGTCAGGTATTAATCGTTTAATACCGTTACACAAAGAGACCCACATTTACAGTTATCCAGCTGTTCAGTCGGCCTCTCCATAGGAGAATTTTTACACTCTTTTGCCAATAACTTCTGTGTTTGTAATTCCATCGGCTTGGAACAATCAGACTAAGTTCGAAATACACATCAAAATTTTGAGAATTTGCATTTTGCATGCCAAATTTTGTGTCTCTAACTGCAATAGCTTAGCCGCCAGGTGTCGTAATCCATTTTTCACCTTCTACGTCTTATAACTTCGGTGTTCTTGATTAGATCATTCTAAAGTTTTCAGGATTCGTTAATGACATAGTCGCAAATATAGATTCTGGAAATGGATATATTATGATATCTATTGTAGAAATTATGAACACTTATTAAATTCAAAGGGGACCAATTTAGGATGGAAAAAATGTTGGATGCCACTTTCTGCATAACAAGTTTGGGCATTCGCTTACCAAATTTCACACCTCTTGCATACAATTTCTGCTTGATATAATTATTTCGAAATTTTCCGGGACAATGGAGGGGTGCATCAAAATTTTAGGAAAATATATTCTGCATTTTGCATTAATGCTCCTATATACCAAATATGGAGCTGATAGCTCTATAAATGCAAAAGTAGTGGCCAATTTATCGAAAAATTAATTTAACGATAATCGGGCGAAAGAGGCGTGGTATCATCGAAATCTCAGATTTTGATTGTGTATTGTACACATGGAGTTTCATGTCTAGTTTAAAGTCTCTAGCTCTTATAATCTCGAACGGACGGACACGGCTAAATCGACTCCGCTATTGATCCTGATCAATAATATATATGCGTTATGAGGTCTGCCACGCCTCCTTCTGCCTGTTACACACATTTGCACAACCCTATTATACCCTCCATACCAATTTTCAATTGGGATCAGGGTATAAATATGCCACAGAATAATCTCTTAGCTCAATTTACTTACCACAAAGTTGACATCATTGCGACAAGCGAAGGCCTTGGCCACAGGTCCACTGTTAGATCGATCAATGGTACTGCCCCAGCCGGTGACAAAGATGACAGTGGGCCTGGTCCTCAAGAAACCCGGTGCATTCCACAGGCCCTCCGGCTGATCAAGTGGCACGCTCACATTGGTGCATGCATCTGCTCGCAGCAACAAGTTCATTTGCGACACATTCGGTTCCAGGCGCGACTGTATGATGCCCAGATCGATGATGGTGCTGCAAATGCCAAAGACTCTGGACAACACACTGTCCTCGTACGCGTCGAATGGCAAGTTGCGCAGCTGATCCTGCAGCCGGATGAGCCTTCTGATGGTGGAAATCGACTGGGTGCTGGCCATGCCAAGCGATAACGCCAGCAACGCCAGCAGGGCCAAGGGCTTGTTTGTCATTGGATCTTCTGTGTGGGAGCAACTGTTGATAGCTGCTCCAGCAGCCAAGCCTTATATAGTGAGTGCAGTGTCATCTTCCCGTCAAATGCGCACACTCGCATTAGGAATTATTTGATCAGCTCAACTCCAGCCGGTCTTCCACATATGGCGCATACGATCTTCGATTGATCAGCTGCTACGATTTCAATGCAACCACGTGGATGGCTAACAGTTGTTTTGCTATATAAAAAATTACAGTTCTAATTTAGTATATAGTATAATATAATTTATTTATTTGAGCTATGCACACTATTGTGAGCTCTATTAATATACTTCCTAGGCATGTAATGGTTCCGGAAGTTGGGGAGAAATCTTAAACATGTGCCAACTATAACACGATATAAATTCCAAAATATCTAAACCAGTAAATTAAGAGATTAGAAAGGTGTAATGGAAGTGAAAGTCAAAGATGTTTAAAGTCAAAGATCTGCAAAGTTTATTAACCAAATGAAGAGAGCAAAAATTCTCTTCGGACTATCGAAGGATACAATATTCCATTAAATTTTAAAAGCGCGCAAAAGTATGCAGCAATTTTTTATGGGTATTGCTCGTAAAATTGAACTATACATATTTTCCCTCAATCGCTTTGAAAAAAAATTAAAATAAAAAGATAAAAGACAATGGATACCATCACTTCAAAATAAGCTTCCGTGCCATTCCTACACGAGTAAAACCTTGGGCGTGATATCAAAAATTCTAAAATACAAATTATATAAAAAGTGAAGCCCTTCTAGAGTGAACACTCTCATAAGTGGACACCTTTTAATGGAAAAAAAACTTGGGAACGGGGAAAAAAAACATGTAAATGAACCTCCCATTGGTGGACACCTCTCAATAATGGACATATTTCTGGCAACCGTCGCAGTCCACTGTAGAGAGGTTTCACTGTATTATTATACGGCGTTAACAACCCTATAGGATCAAAGCCTGAAACACATTATTTTCAATTTTTCCTGCTTCCTTCTCTGAAGATCTTTTTTTACGTGGGTGGATTTCAAATCCTACGCCACAACCTAGTTTTTCTAGGAGGGTCATGCCTATCGACATGAGGAACTCGCAGCTCTTGTTTGGCGGGACAGTGCGCTATCCACTGGTCTACTGAGGCACCCACCGTTTTATAAAAATAGCCATTACTTTGGTGGCTATTGTGTGAAATTCAACTTTTCATCCTAATATGGTCCTCCGAATATTCAATAGATGCTCATAGAATCTATAATAGTTCACATAATGTTTTGATTTTTGGTTCATATATTTATGACTTTGTCCTAAGGCCATACTGAAAATTTAAGGCACAACGCACGGATCCTAAACACCGAAGTTAGCCGATGTAGAATACGCCAAGAACGGGCCAAACTGACAAAAGGTGAAACGTTTAAAGCTAGAGACACCAAATTTGGCCTTTAGGTCTGCATCGACAAAGCGCAAAAAACATATTTGACCATATTAACTGTATTGCATAATTTGGACCAGGCTATCTGGCAGTCAAGCGCTCTCTACTATCTTATTTATTCCCATTTCTTTGATGATTTTAATGGGTATAATGCAATTTCCTAACTCGCTTTTGATAGAAAAAACTTTTGCTAAAATTTGGCTTGATAAGCGTTATTAAAACTTTGCTCTGTGGAGCCAAATAATGGAAAAGCGGTTTCGTAGCCGTCGAAACTTGGCTTTGGGTATCAAAAAGACCTGTTGGCAACTGAACATATGATTTAACAAATTCAAAAGCAGAAGTATCTAAAGATATTAAACATATGCGAACTGTCAGAAAATAACCCGACTCAGGTATGAATTCGATATCATACTTAAAAAAAATTTAATGTTTTGTTAGGCCATCTTTTAGTGTATTTCCCCCCAAAATGTACGTTATATCTATTATATAGCTTTCGTTTAGTTATCGATTGAATAAGTCAGTTTGTTTTTAAAAACTGAAAAAGTTGTAGACCGTGCGGTTGTCAGACATTTGTTATTGAAATTAAGAATACACTTCTAGGCAAAAAATGGATTAGACACAGTTTATGAGGACTCTTCCACGTCACTTAACACTATGAGAGGACACTCTTGAGAGGAGATAATTTCAATCAATTTTTTGTTTTATGGCTATATTGGATCGATTCAATAGATAACATTGAAACTTAGCTGCGTATCCAATTTCAATACATTAGCTTCAAGTATATTGGAAATATGGGCGAACCCGACTTTTATTTAGCTAAACATATTGGTCCCATCTAGCCGGTGATTGACTATAGTAGATTTTGAGGGGTATTTTCACTGTAGACAATTTTAAGTAAAGATGAAAAGATTGTTAAAGATGTTAACAAAATAAAGCTTTTTCTAAATTTGTCAAATTTTGATATCAAAAGAAAAGCTTGCGACTATTAATACGGAATTGTCTAATGATACTATATGAAAACTCATTTCTATGTTTTCGGATTCCGAGATGTTATTTTGCCAGAGTTTTTCGAGTGGGTACAGCTACTCACTGGGTCTTAGTTATGGATATAGTCACAATACAATTATTCCCTAATCCCAACTGAAAATTGGTTTGAAGCGTATAATGAATGTATGTTACAAGCCGAAGGAGGCGTGCCACATCCCATACAGAATATATATTCTTGATATGGATCAATAGCGGAGTCGATTTAGCCATGTCCGTCCTTCCGTCCGTCCGTGTGAACGCATTGGCTTTCGAGATTATAAGAGCTGGAGACTTCAAGCCTAATATGATCTTATAATTTCAGTGTTTAAGATCTGATGGATCTAAAATTTTCAGGATTGGCTTATGTTGTCGTAAATATAGATTATGGAATATTGGAAAATCGAGGGTGTATCAAAATTTTGGGAGATTGCATTCTACAGTTTCTAATTATGACCCCATATACAAAATTTGGAGCCACGCCTCCTTCTGACTGTTACATACCTTTGCACAAACTTAATATACCCTACATACCAATTTTCAATTGTGATCAGGGTATAGAAATTTGGAAATGTTGTCGACAAAATGCGAATTAATAACAAACTAGGCTCGTTGGTTGTTGTTCGTTGTTGTTGTTGTGGGTGTGCGAGTACGTGCAGCAATCATTGGCAACAACAGCGGCAACAACATCGGCAACAAAAACAACAACCAAAACAACCACAACAACTGCAACAACACCGGCTTATTACATTGGTAATTTGTGTGAGCAAAATTTTTGTGGGGCGCCCCACTGCCCCGCATGACTTGTTGCTACTTATTATTATTAATGTTTGCAGTTGTTGTGTTTCTCGTTGTTGTTGTTGCTGGCACACTAACAACAACAACAACAACAACAACTGCAGACGGCACTTGCCACGGTGAATGGTTAAATGAAGTTGGAGAGCCGCAAAATTAAGGCAGACAACGTGTCAAAAAAAGCTATAATAAACGAGTGGGGAAGGATTATCTTCGACACGCCGAAGATTTTGTACACTTTTCGAAGTTGGCGAATGCATTTTATATATACCTCGTGATATAGTTTGATAGTAGTATGATATATTGGTTTGGATATGAAACGATGTGTGATATTTCAAATTCAATTGCTTGAAAAAGTGGAAGATATGAACCAAACCGACTTATTGTTATACAGTGAAACCTCTCTACAGTGGACACTCTCATAAGTGCACACCTCCTTTTAATGGACAAAACTGGGGAACGGGAAAAAAACATGTAAATGAACCTTCCATTGGTGGACACCTCTCAATAATGGACAAATTTCAGGCGACCGTCGCTGTCCACTGTAGAGAAGTTTCACTGTATGTGCGACAGCTATATAATATTGTGGTCCCAAATTTAATGGAGTGATTGATAATAATGATATTTAAGGGGCCTAGATGGACCAATGGATAGCGCACTGGCCCGCCAAACAAGAGGTGTGGGTTCGATTTCGAGAAAAACTAGATTTTTGGCGTAGGATTTGAAATCCACCCACCTAAAGAAGAAAACAAAAATTAGGAAGAAACCAAAAACAAAGTCAAATAATTGTTCAGGCTGTGACCCAATAGGTTTGTTATAGCCATATAATAATAATGAAAAGTGAAAAAGTGCTTCTGGCTGTGACCCGATGGGGTTGTTATGGTCATATAATAATAATAATTATAAAGACTGTGCGCACTTCCAATTTAATAGCTTAAAAGACATAAAAAATATGAGCAAAACCGACTTTTAGTTGTGTATATACATGATCCGATCCAGCCGGTTCTGACCAATGTGCCAAATCCGAAGATAATTGTGGGTTAAACCGATCCTTTCATCCATTATATACTTCAGCACAAAATGAATATACCATTTTCTCCAAAAAGAGTATTATAAAAATAAATGAAAAAAAGTTTAGGCTAATTGTTGTACTCATGTGTTACACGCTTGTACTCACTCCATAATATTTGTAAAGCAACTGAGTATTTTGGCAGTGCAATCGGAAAATTTCTTACACTTTAAATAACTTAAACGCAACATGCATTCACTTTATTCACTTTCAAAGTGGGCCAAAATAATTAAATTGATGATTTACCCGAACGAAAATTAGAAAATTCTGCATAAACTATTCCCCAGGTTAAAAGTAAGAGTGATATGTTTTGAAGAAAGACTCTAAGGTAAATTTTATTCGATGACCTAAAAGCTTTCCTTAAACTTTGTTTAGAAACTTATGTTTTCATATTGAAGTGAATGGGGACCTCAGTCAAAGGTTAGACAGTTTTCATGGAGGGTAAAAAGTGAAGCTAATATATCACAAATCTAACTATAATTTTGATTTACTGGATGGTTTTTCCATTTAAAATCTTTGCAAATAAATAAATTAACCATAGAATCTTCTTTAAATTTGGTATCACAGTTGGCAATCGATAGTATTATACTCTCATCAAACTCGACTACTTATTGATTCACCCTCGTACTTTTGTGCTCAACAATTATTTCGTTAATGTTATTTGATTTTATTTTCGTAGACTAGAATTTCCCTTTATGATGAAAAAACCCATAACATATTGACGATGAATATACTATAAATATATGGCAAAAGTAAAACTTAAGAAAACCGTATATACACTTTTATTGAGATCGTCCCTCCTTTCGCTGATGATACTTTTATACATTAACTTAACCCTAATATTTGTATTTACAAGTGTGTTTAATATTAATTAGGAACAAAGACCCAATAGTCTTATTCACTAAGTAAAAAAATTATACAGTCTGAGTATGTATCTTATGTAAATCCAATTCTATTATAATAATATTTAAAGAAAATATTTAGAAAAAATAAAAAAATGATAAAAATCAGTTTAAAATACACACATCTAATTGCGTTTTACATAATGTACATCCTATTATGTATTATAATTAGTATTTTTCTAAAATTTAATTTTGAAATTTTCCACAACCAAATGAAAATCTATTAAAATACACAAGTTCATTAGAGGAAGTTCTTATTATTATTATTATATGGCCATAACAACCCTATCGGGTCAAAGCCTGAAGCATTATTTTCCTTTATTTCTTCTTACTTCATTGAGGAACTTTTTTGCGTGGGTGGATTTCAAGTCCTACGCCACAACCTAGTTTTCTAGGAGTCTATTGACATGAGCGGGATTCGAACTCGCACCTATCGTTTGGAGCGACAGTGCGCTATCCACTGGTCCACCGAGGTCCCTAAGAGGAAGTTTGTAGATTCACATAAAAACATATTCAACTGATATCTTTCATATGAACTTTTGGACCTAAGAAATGCTCGAAAGAACATAAATTTTGCCGTAAGAAAACTTTATGTGTCGTATAACACCATTTGGAAATTTATTGAAGTATTTAAATACAATACAAAGTATGAAAAGAATAAATGAGAAAAAGATCGCATTACCATATTATGTAGGGGTCACTAAAAATATGTGATAAAATAGGCATAGGCCGTCTGACAAATTATATTCTTTTACACAATTTATATGACATATTAGAAAACTTCGATAAGAGGGCGAAACCTTCGGCATGTCTGGGGATTAATATTACATTGATTGTTTTAGAAAGAATTTTTTTATGACAATAGAATTAATATTTCGAAAATTTAGCAGTCTTTTGAAGCAGAATATTTAGAGTTCTTGGCTTAAAAAAATTTTGAAAAGTTTTCACGAAACAAAAAGAAAGCTTTATGCAGTCTTGTAAGTCGGTCAAGTGTATTTAAAATTTATTAATTAATATTTTCATTTGAATTCGAGGGCCTCGGTGGATCAATGTATAGCGCTTTGTCCCGCAAAACAAGAAGTGTGGGTTTGAGTCCCGCTCATGTCGATAGCCTCGACCCTCCTGGAAAAACTAGGTTGTGGCGTAGGATTTGAAATCCACCCACGTAAGAAAAGTTCTTCAGTGAAGGAAGCACAAAAATAGTGCTTCAGGCTGTGAACCGATAAGGCCATATGATGGTAATATTAATAATAATAATTTGAATCCGATTTTCCATTTTCTTTGCAATGCCAAATGGTATTTATTCGTGCAAAAAAAGAAAAAATTGCTATATGAGTATCTTGTGTGTTGTTGTATATTGTATCTTTGTATCTTTGTATCTTTGGCTTTGTCTTTGTCTCTTCTGCAATCTTTGAGATACGCGATGCATGGCAAGTCGGCGGCGCATTGTGTGGCATTGGTGCAACATCAGGAGCACGCGGCATGCGGCACGGGGCATGGCGGCAAGAGCAGCTCTGCAACATTTGTGTCTTTCTGTCGCTTTTAATTGACAGGCTCGATAACAAAACGCTGTTGCCACAACGCGTGGCGAATGCGATTGCACAAGCCGCAACTATTGGGGCAACCCTCGTTTGCGATTTTTCTTTAAGCTGAAGCTAGTTTTGTTCGCCATATTCTACGCACTTGGACAGCGTTTCCGTTTTTGTTGATCGACGCAATTAGCTGCCACTTGGCGCCTCGGTGCGACTCGCGGACTGCTGCAAGGTGTCAGGTGGGTTGTGTGGTGTGTGGCCTTTCGGTGGTTTGTGTACTTGCTACTTCCGCATTGACTTTGCCTTGACAAGATCAATAGAGCCACATATAGACGACGGCATTGTGGTTATGCAAGATCTTTTTGGAGCCTTCATAGAACTGGAGCCCGGCTAATCGCACGCGCGAAAAACTATTACAAATATTACGTATACGCACGGCTTGCAACAGCTGCTACCGCTCTGCTGCCACCTCTGCCGCTGCCGCTGCCGCTGCCGCTGCCACTGCCGCTGCCACTGCCGCTGCCACTGCGGTGGCGTTGTGGTGTCGACGCCTCAAATAATTTGCGGCTATTGAATGGTCAGGCTTGGCTCTGGAGCTGCCTCTGGCTCTGGAGCTGGCCTGGCCTGACTCGGCTTGGCTTGGCTTGGCTTGGCTTGGCTTGGCTTGGCCGCGCTGGCGTATACGTAATCTGCACAATAAGTGCACAAAATTATCAGCTGCAGCAAAGCGTCGGCAGATGTCCATTGCAACATGGATGGCCCAGCCAAGCTAAACAAAAATTGTTGCTGCTTCGGTAGCTTGTTGTTGCTGTTGTTGTTGTTGCGGCTGGAAAATTCAGGAAAATGTGTGCCAAAAGCCAGCGTATAAATGGCAGAGCTCTTGCCGAAAAGAAATTAGTCGACTTGCACCATTTCGCCGCGTCGGTAACCAAGCACACCAGCAACTTGCAACATGTTCAACTGGCGCTTCAAATTGATCCTGCTGCTGGCCCAGGCACTGTGCGGCCAGGCCGGTTACATAGCGGCGGGTGTACACTCGGCCGGATTGCTCGGCAACTATGCGGGCGGCTTGAGCGGCGGCGAGGCATTGGCCAAACTGGATCTGGGCATCAGCGATGTGCATACGGATCATGAGGAGCTCAGCGATCTGAGTGAACATCTGAGCGAGCACAGTTTTCCGGCGGATTATGGCAGCAGCGATGCGGGCATCGAATATGCCGAAGCCAGTGAACACCATGAACACCACTACGAACCGGAGCTGGAGTTGCATGCCGAACACCATCATGAGGAGCAACCGGTGCCTGGCATCGATCATGGCAAAGGTGCCTTCAGCTACAGTACACTGTACGAGTTCAAGGACAGGCTGGAGCATGAGAAGCATCAATTGGAGCACCAGCTGGAGGAGCAGCATATCGAACAGCAGCTGGAGCTGGAGCATCAGCATCATCTGCTCGATCATCAGCTGGATTTGCACTAGTCGACGGTTTCTATTAGCTAAATAACTAAACTTTTTTTTATACTTATACGCGATCATATACTATATATACTACGATCTATTCTACTTTTTTTTTGCAATGATAATAAAAGAGTTAAATTATGTGTCAGATATTTAATACCGAACAAATTCAGAATGTCTTTATTTAAACAAAGAATCCATGAGAACTATAAGATGTGATTCGATATCATTATTATTATATGGCCATAACAACCCTTTCGGGTCAAAACGTGAAGCCCTCATTTCCTTTATTTCTGCTTCCTTTATTCGATTGATCAGTTTGAAAAAAAGAAACACGGAGTTTGAGTTCTCTTCACATAAATTCGATTAGATATTTCAACCATCAAGATGGAATCAAACATTTATACTCATGGGCAAACTGACAATTAGTTTCGTAGGAAATTTGTGGGCAAGACGAGGGAAGATCAAAAATTACGAAAATAAATTTCTGTTTTTGTGTATTCTATATCGAATTAATGTGTATAAAAAATATTTATCGAAAATTTCATAAGATTTTATTATAAATATAATAGTTATTCTTTACAATCAAAAGCAAAAAATTAACTAAATTTAGCTAAGGCCCACATTCTGTCAGGTTTATCAGTAAAGATCCTTGAAAATTCAGTTGACATTGTGCCCATTACGAAGCTAGAAACTTAGCGAAAATCAAACAAGGAAGAAAGCTCTAGTCGAGTGAGCTGGACTACGAGATACCCTGATCCCAACTGTGCAATATAGTCAGAATTAGATGTGGAGAACTATCGATAGTGATAGCCATCGATAGTCGAAAATAGCAAATTTTGAACAATCGATCGTGTCGATAGTACCATCGATAGTCGTCGAAAACTATCGCCCGAAAATACAAAAAAAAATTCTAAATAATAGCAGAAAACATTTGTTTATTTTAAACATAAATTTTGGATAAGAAGTAAAAAAGTATTAATATTTCCCTCCTTGAGCCGGGATCGACTCCCTAATACAATTAGGCCCGCCTTCCTGAATGTACTTTCCGATTCATGGACGTAGGGGGAATGCAAAGTAATTTGCAAAAAGAGTCTTTTTATTGACGGAAAGTCAGGTTGATTCACCTGAAATAAAAGTAATATATTTAATTATATAGAACCGATAATTCGTTTTTTAGATATACCTTGATCCATAACAGAGTGTCGATATCTTGAATGGCAATTGCCCTCTCATATTGCTATTTAGTTAAAATTGTATCGACGCGTACGATTGCTCACCTAAAAAATCGATCACTGTGTCCTGGGAGCTAGTTTTCGTAAAGATGGCTAGATCAAGGGCGGATTCTTCGACTGCGATGATTATTGTTGATGATTATTGTTTTATGATTGTTTTTTTCACAAAACACAGAACAACAAATTTTTTTAGCGAAGTGAGATGCCAACCATCGATGGCACACCATCGATAGTGATTGGGCCACTATCGAATGTGTCTGCTGCTATCGATAGTGGCTCGATAGTGCAAAACCATCGATAGTGTCGATATTGCCATCTATTCTCCACCTCACAGGTAGACGCACTCCTAGGTCTTATAAATTCGGTGCTTATGATTTGAGCGTTCTGAAATTTTCAGGATTGATTATGACATAGTCATAAGTATAGATTATGATAACTTTTGTATAAATTATGAGCAATTATTAAATTTGAGGGGCCCGTTTTAGGATGGGAAAAAGTTTTGGAAGCCACTTTCTGCATAGTAACTTTGGGCACCCACATATCGAATATACAAAATTTCCCGACTCTTGCATTTAATTTGCGGCTGCCATACATATTTCGTCTTTTTCCGGAACAATGGAGGGGTATATCAAAATTTTGGGAAATAATATTTTGCATTCATGGCCCCATATACCAAATATGTCGCCGATAGCTCTATAAATGCAAAAGTTATGGCCGATTTATCGAAAAATGAATAATTCGATTATTGGGCGAAGGGGGCGTGGCATCATCGAAATCTAAGAACTTTATATGTGTATTGTACACACGGACCTTCATGCCGAGTTTCAAGTCTCTAGCTCTTATAATCTCGAAAATCAATGCGTTCACTCGGACGGACGGACGGACAGACAGACGGACAGGGCTAAATCGACTCCGCTATTGATACTGATCAAGAATATATATACTTTTTATGAGGTCTGACATGCCTTCTTCAGCCTGTTACATACATTTGCACAAACATATGCCCTTCATACCAATTTTCAATTTGGATCAGGGTATAATGATATCGCCTCAAAAGGAGGGGGCAAAATTTTAAAGTTTTTCTGAATTATGATTTACCTCCTACCGGCCAACCAAGCCGATATTAGAATATTGAATAGATTATTTTATTATTATTTTAGATTTATATTATTTATTAAGTTAGTAAATTCCCATGAGAGCATTCAGAATATTACCAAATAACACCAGCTTACTAATCCATCTAATCGTCTGAAATAGCCAAAATTTAAGCCTTAAATAAACTTAAATCAAAATTGGGTAAAGACACCGTATTATTATTATTATTATATGGCCATAACAACTCTATCGGGCCAAAGTTTGAAGCACTTTTTGCTTTATTTCTATTCCCTTCACTGAAGAACTTTTTTTTTTACGTGGGTGGATTTCTAATCCTGCGCCACAACCTAGTTTTTCTGGGAGGGTCGTGCCTATCGACGTGACTCGGACTCGGTATTCTTGTTTGGCGAGACAGGACACCTTAGAGTTTATAAAAAGCGAAGAAAGATTTTTTTTTTGTACAAATTTAAATCAATTTTTCAGTTTTTAACAAATTTTATTTAATTGGGTAACACAATATCTTTTAAAAACTCTCTGAAAGATCTGATTCTCGATGCCCCTATTGTTTTCCAAGCGAATATTAACTTAAATCACGCAAAATTACCTGATCCGAGTCCCCTCTAGCGCCCATGGGACTTTACATACACTGGATGAAAGTCAAGATTATCATTGACCGTCTGGCGAGGCTCGTGAGTTGCAGGTTTTGGCACTGGCAGCAATGCCTCGAGTCCATATAAGTGTGGCCAGGACTGGGAGCTGATCGGATAGGAACTGCTGCTTTCATGCACGGGCAATAGCAACAACTGTGTTTGCTCTTCAGGCACAAGCTGCAACACGCCGGAGCTGATGTGTATAACCGGACCGTAATCTGTAGTTTAAGCAGTTAAAAAAAGATATACTACTTGTTTTTATGGTTAAATCACACACCATTTGTAGCGCTTTTATCTGAAATTTTCAGGCGTTGCAACTGCTGATGTGGCAAAGCCTCGCTAGCCTTTAGCGTGAACAACAATAGAGTAATTGGTAATATCAAGTAGCCGCCTCGTATGTCCATTGTTCGATTCAATAAACTGAGGGCAAATAGAATCGTTTGTCATTTATATAGCCAAGCAACGGATGTGGCACGTCTTGGCTGAACGCCCAACGGGGGCCTCAGCGTTGACATCCTCTGGGTGCACTTGAAGGCGGCCAAATGGGCTCTTCAAGCTTGACAGCTGACAGGCGACTTCGTGGGAATCGTAGATAAGAACTTATTATATTATTATAGAAAATACACTCATCGAGTCTCAGCCATACATACAATAATATACTTTGTGCATGTAAAGCTAATTGTTTTGAAAGTAGGCCAAATTAAGTTATTGACGAACAAAACTTAACAAATTTGGGGCAGATTATATATAATGAATTTGCAATATAGTCATGGAGTCGAGAGTGCTCGATTACTATATACCCTATTCAAAAATAGGGGCCTCAGTGGACCGTGGATAGCGCACTGTCCCGCCAAACAAGAGGTGCGAGTTCGAGTCCCGCTCATGTCGATACATATAATCCAGCGAGATCAGGAGTTTTCAAATCCGAAAGAAATTTTTGAAACTCGTAAGCAACACGTTTTGAATATGTCTAAAGAATAAAAAGAACATTTGGAAATTTCAAGAAGTCATTCGCAGTGATATTAATAATTTCAAAAAATTTTAATAATGGGATTGATTACTAAAGAAATTTGGATTTGCAATCTAACACGAAATCACAAAACAAGATAGAGTACTGCAGTCGAGAATGCTCGACTGCGGGTATACCCTGATCCCAGTCAACGAATATCGTTACATTCGCCTAATACAATCACACAGGCACACGCACACATATACACACTTATACCGTTAGACAGCGTGAGCTGAACTCGGCGCTGTGTCAGCCGCCTTTCCCATAGGTGAATTTTTACACTCTTTTGCGAATAACTTCTGTGTTTATTATTCGATAACCTTGAAAGTTTTAGGGTAAGTTTAAAATACAATCCAAAATACGTGTGCAGAAAATTTCTTTTAAATCAAAAAATTACACCTGTTATCAAATTTTTATGATTTACGGGAGAGGGGGGCGTGGCATCAAAAATTTGAGAAATGAACTTTAATGCCGAATTTCGTGAATCTAGCCTTAAACGTTTAGCCGCCAGGTGACATAATGCATTTGCTATTTCGACCCGTTTTCGGCGACTTCTGGGTCTCATAACTTCGTTGTTTATGATCCCATCGTTCTGAAATTTTCAGGAATAGTTTATGACATTATGTATTTGCAGAATTTGGTATTGATAGCTCTTATAATGCCAAAGTTATAGCCATTTTATCGCAAACTGTTTTTTTCGATTATCGCGTGAAGGGGGCGTGGAATCCGAAATTTGAAACAAACTCGTATTGCGTATGCTATACAGGGATATTCATGCCAAGTTTGTCTCTAGCTCTTGTAGTTTTCGAGATCGGCGCGTTCATACAGACGGACAGAAGGACGGATGAACATGGCTAAAGCGACTCCGCTGTTGATCCTCATCAAGAATATATATACCTTATGGAGTCTTCCACGCCTCCTTCTGCCTATTACATACATTCCAACAAAACTATTATACCCTTCTTCCCATTTTTCAAATGGGATCAGGGTATAAAAATCCAAATATAAAGGTAAGCATTACTTGCTTTATTCGAATGAACTCTACTATATTTTCTACTTTTCACATTTTTTACGGATACCTTCTATACGCTCGTTGTGAGTTTAAAGAAAGTTATTAGGATATGTGTATAGGAAATCTAAGATAACCTACGTGACAAATTGGGTGTCTCTGGCCAATTCTTAAAAATGAAAAACAAGTCCATATATGAGCTTTCCGAAAATAATGAAATATTTTTGTAATCATATTATATCATATTGTTTTTGTAATCATATTATTAAGTAAAATTCTTGCTAAAGAGAAAAATTGTGTAGAATTGGAAGATATGCAATTTTGAAATTATCAATTTATTATTCAAATTAAAATTTTAGATTTAATAAAAAATTTCAATCGAGTATTGAATAATCATTTCGATTTTCCCAAAAAGTGCTGCCAATTTCATTGTCAAAATCGATAACAAATTAAATACAAACATGTGTAAAAAGCTGTCATGATTTTGAGGTATTAAATTTTCTTTGTGATTTTTATTCATTTGATTTCCGAGTTCATCAAGTAAGGAGCAAAAAATTTTCGAGCTTGTGTGAAAAAAAGTAATTTAATATAAAATTTTTAATTTAATTTACAACAAAAATATGCATAATTAAAAGTAATGTTTCATTTTAATTAATATTTCTTGCTGTGAAATAATCTATTCAATTTAGCATGCGGCGAGATAATTAACTGCTCCAGCTCCGATGGGTGGACCGAGAGGACCGAGAGGTCCATTGGGCATAATAAACTGCTCCAGCTCCGATGGATGGACCGAGAGGACCGAGAGGTTCATTTGCGATAATAAACTGCTCCAGCTCCGATGGGTGGAATAGGACCGAGAAATCAATTTGGGATAATAAACTGCTCCAGCCCCGATGGGTGGAATAGGACCGAGAGGTCAATTTGGGATAATACACTGCTCCAGCTACGATGGGTGGAATAGGACCGAGAAGTCAATTTGGGATAATAAACTGCTCCAGCTCCGATGGGTGGACCGAGAGGACCGAGAGGACCTAGAGGACCGAGAGGTCCATTTGGGATAATAAACTGCTCCAGCTCCGATAGGTGGAATAGGACCAAGAGGTCAATTTGGGATAATACACTGCTCCAGCTCCGATGGGTGGAATAGGACCGAGAAATCAATTTGGGATAATAAACTGATCCAGCTCCGATGGGTGGAATA
>JBANCY010000899.1:4720-17495 GCA_037040045.1 Phorticella flavipennis | reverse complement strand
GTGTGTGTGTGTGTGTGTGTGTGTGTGTGTGTGTGTGTGTGTGTGTGTGTGTGTGTGTGTGTGTGTGTGTGTGTAGAAGGCTTTTAATTAGTCCAAGGACACCTGTCTTGACACAACCAAGACACGGAAGTCGAGACAAATAGTTAAAGAGAGAGGCCTTCAACTGGGCCAACTGAGCAGCTGATGTAACTGGAATTTCAGTTTTTCATCTTCTCAGTTTTTCTTCTCTTGAGTTTTTCAGTTTTTCATAGACAAACTTTGCGGCTGGGTCAGTTGTGTGTGATTAAAGTTGAAAACTAATTTAGATATTTACATAGCCAAATTGCCTCACAAGACGAATCTTTCGAGCCCAAAAGCGGGGTGGGGAGAGGGGGTCCAGAGAGGGTCCTTTCAGGTTTTGGGCACATATAATTTTGCAAACACAACTGTTGACTCTCAAACCGTTGCACATGAATAGCTTCAATGGCTCTCAAACTGCCATTGGAGCTAATTGAATCGTTGAAATCGGTTTGGAATCTGTTTACGGGGTTTTTCCGATTCTATTGCACTTACCACAATCAAGAGCACAAAGTAGATCCAATCCCAGAAACTGTGCGCGTCCTGCACGTAATACATAATATCCGTCCAACCCTCCAGCGATATGACCTGCAATAGCAACAACAAAAAGCGTAATTAGCAGCAAAACTTGGCTCAAAGGTCAACAAAATTTTATTCATTTGGCGCACATCACGTATGCGTAATATTACATTTCATTCCATTCCACTACGTTCCCCAACCCCTACCCAATCCCAGTTCCATTCCCATTCCATACCCACTCGGTGCTCTGTCCAGCCTGCCCATTTGACCCCGCGGCTAATGGGTATTTGATTTGTGTTTAATTGCACAGCAGTTGAATTGGCCAAAAACGGCCTGCGGCTAAGGCCAAATGCTCATATCAAAGTCACAAATCAAAGCCAGAACCAGCTGATGACATCCACGTCGGATGAGCACTCGGAGGGGACAGCAGGGCAAGGATAAAACAAGCCAATACCCTGTAGCTGCAATGTCTAATATTGGCCCATGTTTATGTCCCTGCTCGGGCGCCAAAGGCTGTATTTCATTTAGCACTTGGAAGTGCAGCCTGAAGCTAAGCTTAAGCTTCTAAATATATCATATAAAAATTGGCTAGTTTTGCTTTTCTAGCTTTAAATTGGCTTGTGCAAGTGAAAAAGTCCCTGCTCGGGCGCCAAAGGCTAAAATAATTAAGTAAATGCAGCTTGGAAGCAAAATTGTACAAAAAGTATTGAATTTTGGACTAACTCTCTTTTAATTTCTCCTTGTCCCTACTCGGGCGCCATGTGCGATACCTTTTGGCAACATATTGAAATCCCGGGAATTATATCTGAAGATTATAACAACGCCACATTATAATAATTTTGTTGAGTTTCCCATTAGTTTCCATTTAGGCTTAAAAACTACATTTAGCATATGTCCCTGCTCGGGCGCCAAGGGCGAAGTTTATTTGCGTCATAAATAGCTTTTCGGGAAATTTTAATTGATGACTTGAGTCGAGCTAAAATATCATATTTTTGGAAAGTTCGCTCCAAGTTGGCTTAGAAAGTAAATTTAGCATATTTCCCTGCTCGGGCGCCATTACTCACAACATATAAACTTCTCGGAAATAATATTTTATGATTACAACAAAGGTAAATCATCATATTTTTGATAAGTTCCCACTTGGTGGGATTGAAAATGGAAGAAATCATATGTCCCTGCTCGGGCGCCGTATAGTTAATCAATTACTTTCATTTTGAAGTTTTGTCTAGGCCTAAAATGTGTTATTTTTTGGCTTTCATACTATATTATTATTATTATATGGCCATAAGCCTGAAGCACAATTTTCGTTCGCCACAGGAGTGTCCTTTTTCCAGGAGGGTCTTGACATGAGAGTTTGTCCTTGCTCGGGCGCCAATTAAAAAAATTTCATTCACTTAATCTCAAGGGTTTCGAAAATATTACTAATCCTCCAAATAACACTAGAAACTGTCTAATTCATGTGTTATATCGCTTGCTTAATATTAACTAATAAACTTCTATATTGTCCCTGCTCGGGCGCCAATTACAAATTCTGCTAAAAGAACTCTCAACGCTCCAACTAATATTGTTTATATTCTAACACTACAAATTGTCTAATTTTCGCATTATATCGTTGAGTTTGCATAAAAATATAATCTTTAACCTCTGTCCCTGCTCGGGCGCCCACCGAAAATCTAATTGAAAAGTTATCTAAAAACATAGAAAAGCTAAGCTGCAGTTATATATAAACAAAAACAATTTTTGGCTTCTGTTTGTCCGTTTTGAGGCCCAACAAAAGCCCCTAATCAAAGAGTCCCTGCTCGGGCGCCGAACATGAAACCTGGATATTTGCCAGTTTTTTCGCTCTCCATTTGTAACTCTATTTGTAACTGTAACTGTATATAGCTGGCATCAAAATTTATTGTAATGCCTTAATTTTTGCTCAATGATTGAATCAATCAATAATCTGATTTAGTTGATTTACGAGCAGTAACTGCTGCTGCTGCTGCTGCTGATGTTGCTGCTGGCAACGAGGGGCACTGTTGGGGGGCATGACATTTGACCGGATTGCTGTCAGTGGTTCTGAAGCTGTTGCTGTTGTTGTTGTTGTTGTTGCACTATGCAAATTGGCAGCTGTTGTTGGCAGTGTTGCCATTCGTTGTTGTTGTTGTTTTAATGAAAACGATGCCAAAAGTGGCAACTTTCACCGCATTTGACAGCAACAACAACAACATCAACAACACCAACAACAACAACAACAACAACAAATTTGTGTAGCAAATTAAAATGCAACTTTGACACTGTCAACAGACTCGAAGAGACACCCTGTTTCGGTACCAGTTCCAGTTCCAGTTCAAGTTCCAGTTCAAGTTGTCATTTACATGAATTTTTTAGTATATTTATAACCTGATCCCAATTGAAAATGGGTCTGAAGGGTATAATAAGTTTGTGCAAATGTGTGTAACAAGCAAAATAAGGCGTGAAACACACCATTAAGCTTATATATTGTTGATCAATGAATAGTGATCGAGTCGATACAACCCTGTCCGTCTGTCTGACCATTTGAACACCCCGATCTTAGCTAGAGTGCTCAAACTTCCCATGAAGATCCGTATATACCATACGCAGATCAAGTATGTTTTTAATTTTGACTGCCACGCCCCCTTCTCCTGATAATCGATAAGATTGTTTTGCTAAAAATGGCTATAAATTTTTCATTTATAGAGCTATCAACTTGAAATTTAGTATACATGGTTATGGTTAGAAACTGCAGAATGTTATTCCCCAAAATTTTGATACACCCCTCCATTTTTCCGAAAAGTGACGAAGCTTAGCTAGGAGCCACAATTTTTATGCAAGAGTCAGGAAACTTGGTATGTAGATGCCCATAGACCCTATGTAGAAAGTGGCATCCAAAATTATACTACAAGTTTCGGATAATAGATACAGAAGTTATTTGCAAAGAGGGTGTGTGTGTGTGGGTAAGGATCAGGGTATCTTTCTTACTTGTTTAGTACAGTTTTGTGGCGTAAACTTACCAGAAATATGGCCACCCATGCCATGCCGATATTGTCAAATGATATTGTCCCCTGAAATGGATTCTCTCCGCTTTGCCGACAAGTCGTATAATACTGATTCCAGTTCACACACGATGTATTCGTTGGCTCATTCAGGTCCAGTAGCTTTGCCTCTTCTGCGAGATTGGATTATAGTCGAGATGATTTAGTCGTATAGCCTTGGGCAGGTGGGGAGGGGTTTAAGGGGTCAGCCAGTGAAAGTGGGAGAGATTTCTTGGAGAAACTTTTGCAGCATGCGAAAGCAATTAAAAGTGCCATCAAAATTTGATTAACACGACGCCATTTGCACTTCATTTAGCTTGAGAACTTCTGATTAGTTTTTGTTACACGGAGCGCGGAGGGAAGTCGGTTGGCATCGGGGGATTGACTTGGAAACAATGAGAATTATATTGGATTGGAGCAGAAAGAAAGGAAATTGAAACGCTTTTGGTAGCTTAAGCTGCTTATAATTCGCAACTTGTGGCTGAGGTAAGCATAAATGAGAGCTTTAAAGCTACTATTGAACTTTTTGCATGATCCCTATAATCGAGATTAAACAAAGCTTTGTTTCTTTCAATTCATAGGTCGTAAGCTTCAAAGCTTCGGAGCTTAAAAAGTTTCACAAAACGATCAACTTGGCATTAAGTTGAAAGCTCGAATCTTGAAAATCGAAACATCTTCTGGTGCTGAGGTGAGTTTGAAGCTTAGAAGCGTATACAGAGCTTTCAATTAGAGATTAAGAAGCCTATATAAAGCATTGAATATCATGTAGAAGCTTTTACAGATCTCTGAATTGATTGAAATGGAAGTTAAGAAGCTTTACTAAAGCTTTTAGTCCCATAAATTTTAGGTGCTTTCAAAAATCGGGCTTATACTTACTGTGTCATTAACTTACCATTACAGACCAGAGAGCCAATGCGATATGGTGGAAAGTTGCCGCATAGATGCATGCCCGAATCTTCGGGCGTTGAGCATATATAATCTTGATCCTTGGAGAATTCATAATATTGCGAGAGGCTGCCAAGTTTAACGATTGAAAGAAAAATGTTTTGTTTTTTTTTTTTCGGGATGCCAAGGTTAAAATCGTATGAAAAAGTTAAGTAAATGAGTTAAGATATTGTAGAGTGAGTCAAAGATAGGGAAGAGAGTGAGAGACATAAGTTGAGAGCCAGAGAGAGAGAGAGAGAGAAAGAGTGGAGAGAGAGAGAAAGAGAGCACAAAAAATATTTAAACATAATCAGATTCATATATAGTTAACATATTTATTTATCATATTTATACGTAGAGTAAATGCCATTATGCGTACGATTATTGTAACATTTACATACATGGACAATTTCAGAAAGAGAGACAGAGAATTAGAGAGAGTGAGAGAGCACGTCGAAATTAACTATGAGTTATTATCTATAAGTATAAATTTCATATTTTTTTTCATTTCATTTCTTGAGGTTATGAGAAATTTTGGTGCTTAATTTGGCAGTTACTTGTGGCCTGTGCTCTGATGACGTCACGGCGACAAGCAAGAGAGCAAAAATCACTAATTAGAGAGTGAGAGAATTAAGAGAGTTTGAGTGAGCGAGTGAGATAGATCGCCAATCGG
The DNA here is from genome assembly GCA_037040045.1 of Phorticella flavipennis. Taxonomy (NCBI): domain Eukaryota; kingdom Metazoa; phylum Arthropoda; class Insecta; order Diptera; family Drosophilidae; genus Phorticella; species Phorticella flavipennis. The sequence goes on along the minus strand of JBANCY010000899.1, from coordinate 12,284 downwards.
AGAGCAAATCTAATGTGACAGAGTGAGACACGTTGTACCAATAATCATTTTCCAATAGAACAGTGAGAGTGAGAGAGATTGTGAGAGAGTCTGTGAGAGAGCTTGTGAGAGAGCTTGTGAGAGAAATTGTGAGTAAGTGAGCAAAGGCAGCGTGAAAGTGAGAGAGTGAAAGCGAGAGCGAGAGCGAAAGCGAAGCGTTGTGTAAAAGCGAGTTGAAAGCGAGCGCCAGAGGGAGCTTTTGAAGCTTAAGTCACAAATTTGAAATTTATGAGAAAAAGATTTTAGAAGCTTGAGAGAAAAAGCTGTTTCGTCTTCAAAACGACGACGATGGCTACTTGAGCTGATATTTGAAATATGACGATCAATCGTTTTCAAGTTGACGATTTTTTAGCTTTAAACGTAAAGTGGTTGAGCTTGTGGCTTAATTTCAAAGTTTAATAAGTTTATAAAGTAGGGGCACAAGTAAAAGCTTTTGACGATCAATTGTTCTTGATTTTTCAATTTCAGTCGTTTATGAAGTAAAGATTTATAAAGTAGAGCTTCAATATAAGAACTAAACTTAAACTCTTATAATAAAAGAGCTCTATTTAGCTTTTTGACTTAAGCCAAGTTTAAGCTGGTTTTGGACACTTATATTTTAATGTGGAAGCTGAGCTGACTTAAGCTTCAGCAGGAGCTTTGTGATTAATGACGAAAGTAGCTGGAAGGTGTGTGTTGTGTTAAGCTTAAGGTTCAGCAAGTGCTTTTTGATGATTCCTAAGCGAAAAAGCCAAAGTAATTGAGCTTAGCTTTAAGATTTGTGTCAAGGAGAATTAGTTAAGCTGGAAAACTTAGCTGGAAAACGTGCTTTTTGATTAGCGCTAAGGTGAAAATAAGTGGACTTAGCTTTAAGCTTGTATTAATGAGCTTCATCTAAGCTGGAAAGTGTTTGTTTTAAGCTTAAGCTGGAGTGGGTGCTTTTTGATTAGCGGTAAGCTGAAAGGTGAAGATTATTGGGCTTAGACCTAAGCTTAATCTTAAGTTTGAGATCCATTAAACAGCACAATAAAGCTTTTTCGAGAAGTGTGTGCCAAGCTGGTGCTTTTGGTAGAGCTTTACGCTTGAAGTCGTTGAGCTTTAAGCCAAGCCTTGGCGTGTTATGCAGCGTTCAAGCTTTTGGATAGACTTAAAGCGATAGTTGCAGACAAGCTTTGGATAGATTTGAAGCAGAAAAAGCTGCGAGTGTTAGAGAAAGCGACACGGAGAAAGCGAGAAAAAGAGAGAGAGAGAGAAACAAGTGGACAAAATGGCGGCAAAGCCGCAATATGTCAAATGTAATAAAAATGGACACATAAAAGGTGCGAACGCCGAACATAACCAAATTCAACCGCAAAGAAAAACACTTGAAAGAAAATTATGAAGACGCAGCAGAAGACGAGAAGACAATGCGAAGACGCAGACAAAGACCAAGACCAAGACCAAGACGAAGACGGAGACGGAGAACAAGAGACAAAAGAAGAGGAAGACAATGAAAATGTAAATGAAAATGAAAATGAGAATGAAAATGCAAAGACAAAGACAAAGACAAAGGATAAAGCCAAAGCAATTTAAATTAAACGCAGCGAAGAAAGGACAACCCCTTGAGTGTGTGGGTGTGTGTGTGTGTGGGAGGAGAGAGAGAGACGGAGAGAAAGTGTGAGAAAGAGACAGCGAGACAGGGGCAGGAGATGCCACAAGGCATGTCAAAACAAAGAAGAATAAAAAACACAAATTTCAATGTGTTTTGGGTGTGTGTGTGTGAGTGTATATGTATGGGTGTGTGTATGGGTGTGTGTGAGTGTGTGTGTGATAATAAAATGTGCTTAATATGCACGTGCGAGCAGCAGTTTCGACCAAAAAGGAATTGAAATAATCCTGTAACAATACGCGCGCGCACAAAAGTATGCTAAACTTTTTATACCCTGATCCCATTTGAAACATGGCAAGAAGGGTATAATAGTTTTGCTGGAATGTATGTAACAGGCAGAAGGAGGCGTGGCAGACTACATAGAGTATATATATTCTTGATCAGCATCAATAGCCCAGTCGATTTAGCCATGTTCGTCTCTCCGTCCGTCCGTCCGTCTGTATGAACCCACCGATCTCGGAAACTGCAAAACCTACAGATTTCAAACTCGCCATGAAAATCCGTGTATAGCTATATATAGATACGCAATACGAGTTTGTTTCAAATTTCAGATGCCACGCCCTCTCCGACCGATAATCAATAAAAACGATTTTCGATGAAATGCTCATCACTTTTTCATTTAGAGAGCAATCCACACCAAATTCGGTATATAAGGTCTCAATTACAAACTGCAGAATGAAGTTTGAAATTTGAAAGTTTGATACACCCCTCCATTTTTCCGGTCAGTGACAAAATGTGTATATCAACTACAAATTTTACGTAAGAGTCATCAAATTTTGTAGTTGGGTACTCATAGATAATCGCTAAATTATTTTTTGGATAAAATGGCTATAACTTGTTCACTTACAAAGCTATCAACTTGAAATAAATATATATACTAAATATACATGTTTATGGTTCGAAACTGCAGAATGTTATTCCCCAAAATTTTGATACAACTCTCCATTTTTCCAGAAAGTGACGAAATTTAGCTACGAGCCACAATTTTTATGCAGGAGTCATGAAACATGGTATGCAGATGCCCATAGATACCATGCAGCAAGTGACATCAACAAATTTTTTTCATCCTAATTAAGTGCCTATATTTATTTATTTATTATTATTGGTAATTAGATATAAATTCTAAATTACACATTGTAGCGTACCCATAACAACTGAGGCCTTCAGGCTAGGTCATGATCTAGGCATGAGTGGGGGTTGAACCCACGACCTCGTCTTCGGCGGGACAGCGCGCTACCCACGGCTCCACCGAGGCCCCCAGTTAAGTGCCTATAATTCTTACAATCGTTATGAAAATGATTGTTATTTCAGAATATACATGTATGACTATGTCATAAACCATTCCTGAAAATTTCAGAACGTTCGGATCATAAACTCCGAAGTCATAAGACGCAGAATTTGCCGAAAACGACCTAAAATGGCAAAAGGTGAAAAATTCATTATGTTAACTAACGGCTAATCGTTTATAGCTAGGTTTCTCAAATTTTTGGTGCCATGGCTCCCTCCCTCGAAAATCAAAAAAACTTGATAACAGATGTAATTTTTTGATTTAGAATAAGATTTTCAGCACAAGTATTTGGGAATGTGTTTCGAACTTATACTAAAAGTTTCAAGTCGATCGGATAAAAAGCATAGACGTTATTCGCAAAAGAGTGTAAAATTTCACTTATGGGAAAGGCGGCCGAGATTCAGCGCACGCTTTCTAACGGTATAAATGTGTATGTGCGTGTGTTTGTCTGTGTGACTGTGTTAGGCGAATGTTACGCTATTCCTCGACTGGGAGCAGGGTATTCCCGCAGTCGAGCACTCTCGACTGCAGCACTCTATCTTGTTTGATATGAGACGCCATGGCTGCGCGTGTGTCTATATGGGTGTATTTGGATATGTGTGTATGGGTGTATTTGGAGTATGTAATGCGATTTTAATTTTGATTATTGTTGTAGCTAACGGTTTTTTTTCTCTCATTTTTCGAGCGACTTAAAAAACTTTGGCGTTTGGTTGTTTTTTTTTTTTTTCGTTTGGGTGTATTTGTCTTTGGGGTCTTTTGGGGGTCTTGGGGAACGTTAGGGGCGTAAGGTTCTTAGGAGGGGCGGGGGGGGTTTTTGGATAACGCGTTTAGACAGTTTTAAGAACGGGCAGCTTTAAATACCTTTGCAATAGAAACTGATGGTTTTTCCTGTAAAAAGAGTTGAGCTTACAAAAGATACAGACACACACACACACACACACACACGCAGACACGCGCACACACATACAGGAACAGACTCTCCGCTGTGTGTTTGTGTGTGTGTGCCTGTGTGTGCGTGTGTGTGTAGTAGTAGTGTGTATAAATCGGTTCTACAAAGAACATCAACTAGTTCATACGCATCTATGCAAATCTATGCATATATATATTATTGTATCTATGTGTGTGTGTGTCTGTATGTGTGCGTGTGCTTGTATTGTTTCTAATTAGTGTGTGTGTGTGTGTGTGTGTGTGTGCTTCTTACGCCTCTGACAGTGGCTATATACCCCTTATATTACATATCGTAAAGATATAATTATAAAATATGTCATAAATCAGAGCAAATCATAGGGTACAACTAGTGCAGAGGGCGTGGTCATCGCTTAAAGTGAAACCCTGTAATCCTTGAACCATATTTCTGTAACACTTGGGTTCTCCTTTGGTTCTCCTTTGATTCTCCTTGTTGTCTAATTACAGTCCTTAGCGGGTTTGATACGCACGCAAAAATCGTTGCCTACTTCTAGGCGCATTTTTTCTCTTAGCGAATTTTTGATGGTTCCATTTGTTTGGTGTTGGTGCAAAATACTAGAGAAGGGTACTCTATGCGTAATACTAGAAACCAGAGCAGTCACAAGGACAATCCCATAGCTTCAATTTGGCTTCAGACTCAGACACAGTACGCCCGAGCAACCTGCACCGAGTGGTAAATTTGGCACTCGAGGTATTCCACGACAAGGCTTATGTAGTAGGAACCTTTTTTGACATTCAGCAACCTTCGACAGGTCTTCTTTATAAGCTTAAATATATACTCAATCCGCAGCAATATCATATAACACAAAGCCTTCTTCACAATCGAACATTTGTAGTTATCCAGGAAGGTCTGTCATCATTAGAGTTAGATAGTCCGAGCTGATGTCTCTTAGGCTAGCGAGTTAGTCCGCTAGTTAGTCCGCTTAGTATGACTTGCCTTTTGGGGACAACTTCCACATCCCAAGCCCCAACGACTTACTTGTCGCCACGTTTTCAGATGACTCGGCAGTTCTGGTGAGAGACAAATGCGTCGACATCGCCAGAGATCTCCTCCAGCCATGCCTGAAGAAGTTTGAAAACTGTGCATATAGAGGGATCATAGCTATAAACCTCATGGCTTTCACATATAATATACTAAGAGAAGACTCCTGGGGTGTTCTTGTACGGTTTAGCCCAGAAGGATGACCACAAACGACTAACATACTAGTACCACATGATTAGGGTGGTAAGGTGCTTCCAGGTAAAGGCTGCTTAAAGTGAGGAGCAAGTTTTCACAGATCTATAAACATCTAGAAAGTTATCTTGCCATCCATCTGGAGATACGATATCCAGATATATGGCATTGCAGCAAGGACCAACCTCAACCAAATATGAGAGGCACAATTTGAAGATTTGTGAAGAATATCTAAGTTATTGATTGATTGCTACATATGTGGGTAAGTCCTTAAGTCAATGAAGCCAATTAGCTCCTCAGAGCTAGACGTATTAAAGGAGTAAGTGATTCAGCCTACAGACCTACGAATTACCATGATTTAACCCTCCCTATTCCGTAATCATTCAGCATATTGTCTAGGGAAAAATATATATATTATGTTATTCTATCGAAACCCCATAACCTGGTGCTTCGCCATGCTGAGGTGTTATTCTTCCTCTACCAAAAACCTGCCAAGTCTCTTTCAGATCTTCGAACCATATTCACAAGTCCCATAAAAACCATTAAACTCTTGACATTGCTTTGAAATTAGGCTCTAGTAAGTATGACTATGTGACTAAACTATCCTGTAAATTTCTTAGCAAACGTTGAGAAAACACAAGAGTTATTTCATATAATATATGCCTACCTGTGCTAATTTACCACTCCTACCTCATTACAGGGTAACTGCTAGTCGCAGCAGTTGCAACTACTTTGTAGAGCCAACTAAACTGTCAACTGAGACCGCAGCCTTAAGTGACAAGCTAAATATTTGCCGAGGTCGTCGCCGTCCCCCCTTGACAAACAACGAGGCAACTGGGGTATACGCCACTGTCTGCGGGGCGTCGTGTGTGTGTGTGGGGTCTGTGAGGTCTGTTGGGTCTGAGGGGTCTGTGAGGTCTGTTGGAAGTACGTGTTGATTCGGTGTAGCACTTCTTGGGTTCAGTTTGCAAACAAAGCAAAACAAAAGCGTTGCAAACTTCAAATTGAAACTGAAACTAAAACACAAAAGAAATAAGAGAAACCCAATGGAGAAACACACACAGAAACACAACAAGTACAGCTAGAGGTATTACAATGGGAAGAACAGGGAGAAGCAAAAGTCTCTAGTTATAAAGTTGAGGAACAACAAAAAAACAAAACAGAAAAAGAAAGAAATGAAAAGTAGAAAAACGAGGAGAAAACAGAAACTTTTGTTGTGTTCAAGTGGAAAAACTGTTGCTAAAACATTTACGAGGACAAGTACGAAGATTACGATTACGAACACGAATAGTAATACGAATACGAATACGAATACGAATACGAATACGAATACGAATACGAATACGAATACGAATATGTAACGAATACATTACGAATACAAAGGTATTCACTACGGCGACACAGACTTGGGACACTGACGGAGACACAGACAGTGTTGGAGCAGGAGAAGGAACAGGAGCAGAACCAGGAGGAGAGCTACGATATGCAACGAGTAGATTCAACTAGGAATTCGGCTTTTGTGCAAACATCTTTTGGTTGTGTTACGGGTGTATCCGAGTGTGTGTGTGTGTGTGTGTATCCGAGTGTGTGTGTCGAATTCATTTAGTGTTCCAGACGAAGCGACAAGACACCTGACCACAAGTTGCCTGGCGTGCAGTGAGAAGCGTTGTCAGCCCTGTGACACATGAGAAGCGCATAGAAAGGTCGTCAGGGTGGACAGACAGGTAATCTGTGCAATTATACTAGAAGCTTGGAGCGTGTCTTTTCTTCTCTTCTCTTCGGGTGGATGATTCTTCTGCATGTGCTTGTTGGTGAGATGATCCTTCCTTTATTTATACTTACAATGCGTTCCTAACCTTTACCATTTAACTTTATTTTCTTTATTACTTCGGCAGAAGCCTTTCTTTTTTGCTTTCTGCTTTAGGTAAGATCCTTAAAAAGAGGTTTTCAGTTGCTTTATGCTTTAGGTGAAAGTTCTGCCTTTGCTTTTTGCTTCAGGTGAAGGCTTGAGGGATGATCCATCCTTTACTTCTATTTCTAATGAGTTCCTGACCTTTACCATTTTTCTTTACGTTTTTACTTTTTTCGGCAAAAGCCCTTCTTTTCTACTTTCTGCTTCAGGTAAGATCCTTAAAGAGTGGTTTTTAGTTGCTTTCTGCTTTAGGTGAAAGTTCTAGCTTTGCTTTTTGCTTCAGGTGAAGGTTCTCTCCTCTCTTTTTGCTTCAAGTGAAGCTTATCTTTTGATCTATTATCTTATCTATTTCTAATGAGTTCCTAACCTTTACCATTTAACTTTATTTTCTTTATTACTTCGGCAGAAGCCTTTCTTTTTTGCTTTCTGCTTCAGGTAAGATCCTTAAAGAGTGGTTTTTAGTTGCTTTCTGTTTTAGGTAAAAGTTCTAGCTTTGCTTTTTGCTTCAGGTGAAGGTTCTCTCCTCTCTTTTTGCTTCAAGTGAAGCTTATCTTTTGA